>AP025061.1:34356537-34380308 GCA_036186865.1 Eustoma russellianum
ATAGAAGTTCTCTATGACAGTTATCCAGTTCGAGAGAGACGTCCAGCCAAAGGTCTCCACGTGTTTCTCGAATAAAATTTGATTGCTTACAAATACAAGAACTCAGTTACATTGATACAGTGAACATATTTTGCAAACCATTCCAAGTCAAGCTCACTAGAAAAGAAACAGTATAAATTCTATCTTATAACTAAATAAGTAAGAAGTAAAAACACTCCAACAAGTGAAAAGTAAGTTCATGAAAAAGAAAACTTACTTGGCTAAGTCTTTGTAACGATCAGCAAGAAACTGCTTTGCAGCATCTGTCAGTGGCTGGAGGGCATCCTCAACTGATACACCAAAAGGAAGATCCATATAGAGTAATGCTGATTCAATAGTCATGGGCAAGTTGCGCAATAACCGGCTGCAGTATCGCATGCATGACGCAACCTCATATTTGTCAGCAGCCATAAGTATATCCAGCAAAGCAGTAGGAGACGTCGTAGATAGTTTGTTGCTATACATAAAATTCAGGAGTTCCATAAGGGCAGCCTCTTCTGCTCATTATGTCAACATAAATATCCCAGGGGAAATAAAGTAATATTGTCGGTCAGTGGGTGATGATTTAAAAATAAAAAAGTAAAGAATGAAATAATCGCAAGATGAACAACTAAATTAAGATCACGTCAATGTTCTAAAGAGCATGTTTTAGAAAAAGAAATCCACGATAAATCTGAGCTCACCAGAGGCATGAACTCTCAGGGTTACCAGACGTTGCTCGGACTCTCTCATACCATTGGAGAACAACTAATACAAGACAGATAACCATAAGTTATATGAATGATGAAGTTAACAAGTAACTAAAACCACATTAAAAAGACTCCTCACTTTATAAAAGAAGGGACTCTTGGCTGCTAAAATTGGCGAACTTATATGTACAGTCTTGATCTCAAGGACATCGTCAACTTCTTCATTGGTCAAGGAATCGTTGTCACATGTTGTCTCTTTGTCACCTACAAAAGCACCCCATCAGGTGAATGATAAGAACAAACGGCAAAAACAGAGAGAGAAATAAGGAATTTGGAACTTAATCTTTCAATGATCTAAAACACAAGATGATAGTGTCCTAATGGCACTGTAACCTCCCCCCACTGTCTTCAAGACCAATGTACATCAGTAACGAAAATGAAAACTTGAAACTTTTAGCACCCAAACTTATTCCAGGAAAAAGTCGAGCTAGAACTTATTGGAAGGCAAGAACGGGGAAGGAAGACTATGCTTCACTTGATCAAAGTAAATAAATTTGCTGGTACAGTATATAGGTGAGGAGAAGTGAAAATGTAGAACTCCGACAATTTGGTTGTAAAAGAAATTGGTGCAAAGGGAAACTGACCATATGATATCGACAAATAAATCTGTGTGAACTGCGAGTATAACATTCAAAATAGCATTAAATAATGAAAAGGCAAATTCATAATATTGCACAACAATTCCGCTTCTCTAATTCCCTCCATTTTAGTAGAGTAGGAAATACAGGCGCAGACGAGAGGGCTGCTGTTCATCCCACCACACACCACACACCCCACACACCAACAACAACAAAACCAAATAAAGAATCATCCACTTATGACCACTTCCGTAGCAACTTCCTTTTTTCATGTCTCACTCCACAAGAGTCATCATGTAATTCTAATACTGTTTTCTTTCAGGGGGAAAAAGGACACAGAGGGAAAGGGACTAGTAGCTTGAGTACCAAGTTCAACACATGTCATTTCTAAGGGTGACTCCTCAATCATCGCAATAGTTTCCTCATCTTGATTTTCAAAGGCACCAACATCATCTATATCAGGCACATTGCATTTCAAAATCTGCTCCTCACACTGCATGACAGCATCTGAAACAAAGCGTAGATGCAACCTTAGTCAAGACAGAAATATAAAAGAAAAAGGCAAGTTTCAAGCATCTGCACACATACAGAAATTAGCTGTTAAAGGTTTTTAACATCCAAACTCAACAAAGTGTAACCACCTCTACATCTGTCCTTCTAATTCTCACTCCAGAAGTAAAATCACTAGAGCCATAATCCATCGAGACGTATAAGTATATGTCATGCAAAAGGTCCCTGAGACTATAATCTGTTATGGTACTAAAACCATAACAAAACAGGAGCAGGAAACAGATTGTAAAAAGGAGTTGAAAATTTTACTCATTAAATGGACCAAAAGAACAAAAGTCAACACGAGATAAATCCATTCAAGTCCCAAGCTCCAAACTGGGAGGGGAATGAAGGGATTTTGTTATTTATGATGTCCCAGTTATCGAGAAAGATAAGAAGCTCGCAACATGTAAAGGTAAGAAAGCTAACCATATTCCATGATTGTTGCCTTAAAAGGCTTAGTAAACCACACTTTAGCAGCAAAAAAACTCTTGGGACGGGACAAGATGCTCTCATGAACCGTCCCTCCACAACAAAACTACACAGTTCTGTTAAAAAAGATGCAACCAGTGTGTAGTGCGTGTGAGTTCCATGGACACTACACAATGGGTTAGAATTTTTTTTAAAAACAAAACTATGTAGTTAGGTTTAGAAGAGGGGGTTGAATAGAGGAAGGTTTATGAGAGGTTTGGACACCCTTAGGTTCAGGACAAGGCAAAACTCTTCCTCGAAGCATCCCAACAATGTTACCGTTCTAGTTCTTTTTCTAGCGTCCACATTTAAGCTTTTGGAACATCAATCTAAAAACCCCAGCTCACAAAATACAAGACTGCCTTACATGGACTTGTATGGAGGAAACAGGTGCCCAGAATATCTCCTAGAATAGTTAATTTACTATATGTAAAGCAAAAAATCCTACCACGACTTGTGAATATAGAAAGACCATACTCAATCTGAAAGCTGTTGTGAAATTAACAACACATGTTCTACAGATCACCAGGTTATACAAAAGCGTATATTTAAACCAGAAAGAAGCAGACCGAGGGCCAAATGACCATGTTCGGGATCAATAAAGAGCTTTATAGAGAAGGATCACCCTTTTCCACTCTGAATTAGATGAATCATTCTTCTTCTCCAAATGTTATGAGTGGTCTAGGTAACCTTATTGGGAAACTTATGCATATGTTAAACACTTCCCAATCTACAGTGTCTTTTGTCAGAATATATGTAGAAATTAAAGCATGTGAATTGTTTCCTAAGTCGATAAACTTCATTGATGAGTATAGCCAAGAGTGCACTCAGGAAGTCATCTATGAATAGATGCACACTCAATATCTGAAACATAAAACTTTTGAGCATTATTGTGAAGCAAAATCACGAAAAGAATGTTCCTCCTATGATACCCTCTGCAACCACAACTGGAACACATTATAAGGATCAAAAAGTTGGAGGATAAAACAATACAAGGAGGGAGCAGGTAAACAGAGGGGCTGACATAATCCCTGGGAAAGCTCAGCAAGTTGACAAAGACACGGCTGAAATGGTGGAAGTGGAACAAGGCCAGGTCAATACACAAAAAGGTGAATGCCAACCTAACAATGCTTGCCCATCTCATCATAATCTAGAGGGTAATACTTCTGACATCCAATTTCCCAACCTAAAAGGGAATTGTACTGCCTTCACTATATTCACTACCTTGACCAGTCCAAATAAATCAAAGAATGATATAACCTCTAATGATGAAGAGGGTCTTGATGATACAAAATGAATCCACTACAATCTTAACAGATGTAGTCGTAGATGAGACAAAGTAAACAACCAACAGGCAAACGATGAGGAGCAAGGATTCTCCCCTCTTCCTCTGCTGATGTTTGTGTGATATAGCCTCTAAGGATCATGAATTAGGCTTGACAGAAGATGATATGTATAGTAGCAGCTCCAGAACAAGAAAAATACACAGAATTTGGATGTTACTCTTCCTCCAACTCTGAGGAGGATAACACCAATAAAGAATATCCCGTAAGGAGGAAACATCCGACTGCTAAACAAGGTATGCCCGCAAAGTTAAAGCATGTAGTTTCAAATGCTATTGAAGTTTCTTCTAAACCAATTGAAGAGGTTAGCGAGGGCCTCTTAAACCAACAGGAACCTGAGGGTCATAAAAAGGTAGGTAGTGGTCCCTCCCCAGTCAAACAATATGGCAGGATCAAAAGTAGCGGGAGGCACAACTCTCTTTTAAACAGAAGAAAGTAAGAAAATACATAGTAGACAAGGATTTTGGAAATATGGGCCTTGTGGATGTTAAGGTTAGACAACAAAATTTTAAAAATTCGGGAATAGAATTTTTAAAGGCTGGGAAGCTATTCACAATACCCTCCGTAACTCTGTGGCAGGAATTAGGGTTAGTTGGAATCCAAATTGCTTTAAAGGACGAGTCCTGTATTCTGAAGGACAATGCATCACTTGTAAGATTACAACAAAGAACCCCACTCACGATGACTCCATCCTTACTATAGCATATGAGTTCAATGAAAGAAGTAGACGAAACTTGTGGCAGATACTAAGGCACCAACACCACCTCTATGGACAGCAACCTTGAATCATAATCGGAGATTTCAATATTATTTAGGACAACAAAGGAAAAATTGAAAAAAGAGGATGGATATGAATGCTATAAAAGAATTTACAGATTAGATTCAAAATATAGATATATACAATATTCTTTCTAGAGGTTTTGAATTTACTTGGTTTAATAAGAGAGAGGAGGATAAGAGGGTATACAAGGATAGACCACATGTTTAACGAAGAGTGGAAAAACAAATATCTAAACTACAAACTGGACTACGAAACTCCTACTCTCTCTGACCATTAAAAACTTTGTGGCAGTGTAACTAAATATCATGATCATTTTCTTCCAACGTACATACTCCAAATTTGTCTGGAAAGCTGTTTAAAGCAGTTAAAGTGCGAGGATTTCATCTACTCATGGGACAATTTCCAAACATGGCTGCTTTCAACCTATTGGATCTCAAAATTTCAAAAGGATACTGTATTCTTTGTCTTGATAGCCAATTTATATTCAATTTGGAGAGAAGAAACTCAAGATTTCATCAAACAATTCATAGAGATTGGCAACGTATTCAAAAGGATGTCTTGCTGAACATAAGATTTATTTTCAGCTTATTAGCAGGGTATTAAAATGAAGAAAAAAATTGGAAAATTGCCGTAAACTTAGGCCTCCTTATGAAGATCTTCAACTCATAACAACTGGATTAAGCTCGGTTTATTGTTTTCAAATCTCCAGTTGCCTTTTGCTTCTGGTTTTATTTTGCAAGACGCTATAGCTTCCCCTACACTGGGCTTTGAAGATTGCTTCTCATCCTCCTAGACTATACATATATTTTGAGCAAGTCTTTGTTGTCGTCTTCTTTTGATGACCAATCTTGTGAATTTGTCGAATTTCAACCTATATGTGAAATTTTAACCTAAAACAAGGAAACAAAAAATTCATATTTCTCCACTAATTAATGATGTTAAAGGCAACCGTTCCCAAAACTCATAGAAGCATAATCAACTCAATGTGTTCTATATATATTCTTATTGGACACATGGTTTCCACATTTTTGTTACTTATATTGGGATGGTTCATTTGCGACCCTCAAGGTCTTTGCGTGGAAGATCATTGGTTCATTCCTCTCTCAAGCTGAAGACAACATTTTCTCTATCTACCTTATTGCTAGCCCAATAGTTTATCTTGTATAGGCAATGCTGATTATGTATTCTGACACTGACAATGTCTCGCAACCCAGATAATGGCAAATAGAAATAATTTGTAGAGAAACTTGTCTTTTTTGCTTTTTGGGCAAGACTAGCTTCGGTCTTGCATACATACACCTGTTTAAGGTGTTAACCTATGTAAATTTTCCTACGGAGCGCTTATATATGACATTTTAACTTAAAAAAAAGAATGATCGTTTCAGCATCCTAGAATTATAGATACATGTTTTTCACGATAAAGTTCTCTCTTTATTATACATGCTTTCCAAGCTGACATTAAGTGCCATCACGCAAAAAAAAGAAGAAACAAGCACATGACAAATTGTTCAACTTTTAGTCAAGGATTCCTACACAAGGTTAAGAGCAAACTCTTCTTGAAACTATATGCCATAAGCTTCCCCTGAACGCAAGTCCTTTAAATAGAAGCAAGTTTAAGGTGTAAAATCTCCAACTAAGCAAATACTCTTGCAAACCCCTCCCTCGCAAAACAAAAGGAAATAAAACTAAAATAATTCGGGATACTCGAGACCAACATACATTCCTAACAGAAACCCTTATCCCCTAATCTAGAAACTTGACACGGGAAATCAATCTTGATCCCAGCAAAGAGGCAATTCCTGCAAAGCAATGTTACATCCAACCCCATGCTACAGCAATCTCTTCGACAAGATATCAAGAATCAATATTTTCAAAAGCTCCGGTTGGCAATCAAAGACAAAATCAAAAGCAACAATTAGAAAATAACAACCATCATCCACATATATCATACAGGATCCCATCATTACCGTTTTCTTTACGAATTTCTTCACGGCGGCGCTTCCTGTTGCGAGCCCACGAAGCGACAGTGGGACACCCATCTTCATCTGATTTGGCGCCGGGCAAATCCGGAATAATCTCAATCCGCAAAACCCTGTCCGAGAAATTGCATTCATTGAACGCGAAGGCGAAATTAGACTCCGGACTAGAGCGGCAACCATCACCGGCTATGAAATCAGAGTCCATGATCACTCCTTTGTCGGCGCTATAATCCAAATTTCGATAGTTCGTCCGGAAAAACAGAAATCCTCGAAGAGGAAAATGATATCAGAGGAGAAGTTGAGATTTATTTTCCTTTTCAGATTCGGGGTGAAGAAAAGAGACGGGAAGGACTGCGTCGACGTCACCAGAAGTTCTCCGATGAAAGGTTTTTAATTGTGGAACGTTGCGGCTGATTTTGTTTCTCAATTTGATTTCATTTTTAAATATATAATATCATGTTCCTTGTATTGTGATTGGTAAAAGGATATTAAGTCAAGAGAAGTGTTTTGTGTTGCCGTAGTTAAAAATTTAGAATTAGAGACCAAAAGAGATGGTTCCAACCTTGAGAATGGAAGGAATTTTCTGATGCAATAGTCTCCTGCGTTTATGCGAAATTGGAAGTTTATGATGCAATAGTCTCCTGCGTTTATGCGAAATTCGGAGAAAGACTGAATAGTTTCGCGATGTGTATTTCAACTCTTGAAAATATCTACCATAAAACAAAAACTTTGAGGATACACGGTTCATTCTATTTTTATAATGGTTTTTCTTTTAATATATTAATGGTGGTTTAAACATTTGTATTTTAATAGGTAATTTAGCACATACCATATATTTCTCTTAAATGATTACATGTAAAATGTACTTGGACATGTGATGAGATCTCTTCATCCTCAAAACCCTCACCTCTCTTTCACCTACCGTCATATGGCAGTGATCCCATCATACACATCTTCCTCACCACCTCTCATCTAGCATAACCACCCTCCTTCTGTCACGTGGTAGGCGGTGAGAAAGGATAGCCTCACCACTCTCCTTCTGCCACGTGGTAGGCCACCTCTCTTCTCACCTTCCGTCATATGGCAGTGATATCATCATATACATCTTCCTCACCATCTCTCATCTAGCATAACCATCCTCTTTCTGCCACATGGTAGGCGGTGAGAAATGATAGTATCACCACTCTTCTTCTGCCACGTGGTAGGCGTGAGCGTGAGAAAGGAGGTGAGTAATTTGGGGGTGAGAAGATTTCATCCTCTTGCACACCATATCAAATGTACTTTACGAGTAGTTTGGCAGAGATACGTATGTATGCGTGAAAGGGATTAAAAAAATTTAAAAGTCAACACTTGCTCATAAAAGAGATGATACTTTTGGTTAGTTAGTTAAAATACTATTTTGGCTAATTAATTGCAGCACAATGAAAATTTTCCTACTACCTTCGAATTGTACGAATAGTAGTGTTCTATAATATGAATTTGAGAGCATGAATGACGTAGAACATTAGAAAATAGAATACAAAGATAGTATAAAAATATTTATTTTTAACATCATATCTTCTTTAATTATCGGTCCGTCATTCATATTCTCAAATTCATGTTTCTAATGAAACACTTTTATTATTTTGTGTTAGTCTTTTCTTGCATTATTTGTTGTGCATTATGTATTTATGCAGATACATATAGAGCCGGGGGTCTCTCTGGGAGCAAATTCTCTATCATTTGGGATGTAGATATTGTTTATCTGTCTCTCACCCTCTTTAGGCTTAGCGATAGCTTTTGTTTTTGTTGGGATATACTGGTATTTGTTGTTGTTGTTGTTGTAAACTCTTTTATTAATGAGATATCTCTCATTAAAAAAAAAAAAAAAAAAAAGAGAATCTCGCTTTCATATTGGATCAATGGAGTAGTCCAATTGGATTGGGGGCTTACATAGTGGTTTCATTCGGGAGAAAAAAAAGCCCACCTGCTGGACTTTGTAAATGGGCTTGACCTTGGTCAAAACAAGCAGGCCTGTCATTGGGCCAGACAAAATTCCCCAGGACTTTCAAGCTGATGTAAAGAAACGAGTCCAAAACAAATGTACTTTTACAAGACATGATTATTTTATTTAATTTTAAATCACAAGAAAAAGAAAAAATGCATAGTTATTCATTGACTATATTAAAAATTATAATAGATTACTTTAGTTTGTGCAATTATGTTCAGTCGTATGATGTCATATGCTTATACAAGTTTTTAAACTAAGGGGTTGTTTGGTTGGGGGGTTTTCCATTAAGGGTATTAGTTTCGAGGAATCCAAACCCATAAAAGTTGTTTTTTTTGGGAAAGTGGAGATATGAGTTTCAGTTTGACATCCAAGTATTTGGTAATGAATATCGTTTTTTGATATACTAGACCCTTATATATCATTATGGGAGAATGGGGTACGGTCGGCCACCGGCCGATCACTATTCGGCCGGCCAAATTTTTTCGGCCTCCCACATTCGATGCTCATTTTAATTCTGATACGTTACAAACACCATCAGTGTCTATCATACCCGTTCTCACTTCAATACCAAACAACTATCACTTTTACGCCCAAACTCATATACTCCAAACTCATACCCTGTCATACCTATTCCGATCCTGATTCCGATACCCAAGTATGAACCAAACACCACCCAACTCTATAACTTCAGCAAGTTACAACAATACAAAACCTTGGACTTTCATAATTTTGATGGTGAAAACCTCTTGTAAATTTTGAGAGGTTCCACTTATCATATTTAGTCAGACCTAATTGTTTGAGTCGACTGCAAATCAAACATCTTATATGCTAAGTGGAACCTCGCAAATAAGCAACTAAAATTTTCATCAAGATTAAACTGGAATTTCTTAAGTTACAATTTCAAATTCTAGATGAGTGACTTAAGATAACGTTAAAAGGTTCCATACTAGTAGCAGTTGATATTCTATCGTGGTTGATTAAGAAGTACTACACCAAGTTGGATGTATATGTGTTTTAGGTTTTCAGTTTCATTATAAACTGTGGTATGTCTTACGTTATTTATATATCAAAGATCGCACTACATGTAATACAATAATTTTATAAAGAGTCAAATCAGACAAACTACATGTCATTTTTAATAAAAAAAATGAATATTTCCATTTTAACATAATAAATAGGACTACTCATTTTTTTTTTTTTGGAAAAAAAGCAAATAGGATACCTCATTAACTCTATTGAAGAGAACAACACTAGTGAGGCACATTGGTCCACTGCTGCATTATCTTTTGCCCCCAAACAACATCGGAATTTCGCTGTAAGTCCCTTAGCAAAGGAAGCACTTGACAAATAAAGAATTAGAGAGTTCATTTCAGTTGGTATTCGGGTTGTGATTTGATCTAAGAGGTTAAAAGTTCAACTCTAGGAACATGTAAGTGTGGGTATACCAATGCTGTTAGGCGAAGACCTAGTTTGCGAATGAACACCTTGTGTGGGTCACTGCATGAGTCCTCGCCCAACCTAGGAAGCCGCTGAACTCCTGATTTGTATTCTCCATAATGCTTCTTGGGGTTGGATAGTGAGACCCTCAAAACCAGTGTATGACTTTTATCTCCAAGAATTACAGAGGCATCCCAATGATGATTTAAATCCAATTATAAAACTGACACTAACAAAAAGAATGAAAGCATAAGCATAACAAGGATTTCAAAGAAAAGACATCAGTGCTCTTAATTTGCAGTATCATTTTGTGCCACTAGAAGATTCAAGTTTTGCCTTTAATCACAGTTCCTAAATATTGCCAAATCAGGAAGATTATTTTGGCATCAATCGACATGATAAGTTTATAAAAATATATACAACGAATATGGCTCTTATTCATCACTCCATTTTCCAATGTGAGACCTGCCATATCCTTGTATTCGTTTTACAGTCGATTTTAATACTATAATTGTGACGTTTTTAGGTATGTGTCTAAAGGCGTTATTGTGTGTCTGATTGCAGTAAATATAAAATCTCTACATCCTTGCTAACCAAAAATGGTTAACCTAAATTGATGTGTAATACTTAGGTCTGCATTCATATATCATGCCATTATTTTCGTACTTTCTAACTTGAGATATGAGATGTCACATACCATGATGGAAAAAAAATAAATGATGGAAATCAGACATGAGAAAATCCAAAATTAATTGGTCATACACATGAGAAATCCACAAATAACTTAGGTCATCTTTCTTTTATTTGCTCAAGTTTAGTAGCAGCTCTTGAATATGGTAAGACATAATATGATATATCTTTAATAAGGTTTTGTTTTCGCTACCTCTTTTAAGTGAGGATTTATAAACTTCATAAACTTCCGGTTGTAAATAAATTTCAAAAAACTTTACTGGATTTTCCATGTCCTTTTGTGATGAAAGTGTGATTGCCATAGGTTGTGTCATTTATCCAAACAGATAAAATTAGAGCGTTGAAACTTTGGCTTACATGAGGTGAGGTCTATATCCACTCAAAATTTTAAGTGGATTGTGGTACTTCATTCTTATATAATCCATATATATTTTTTTCCAAAATAGACGAGGTGAGACAATATTCTCAACATCTGTCCTCATGTGGCAACGTGGTTTGACATACACACGCGCCTTAGAACCTGAACGTGGCTTAGGACCTGCCCTCAATCATAAACCAGACATGACATCTGGACTCGGGTGAGGAGAGACAATAAATGACCAATCATGGCCAGACAAGGTGTGAGTCCACATTTTAAACATGTCTCTGATACCATGTTAAAACTTGGGCCTAAATGAACTGAGACCTATATCCATTCAAAACCTTAAAGCAATGGGTGGTGGTACATCATTCTCATATAACCCATATATATTTTTTTAAAATGGACGATGTGGGACAATTTTCAGCATGGAGGCAAATCTAAATTATACAGTGGATTTCTTGTTTCTTTCTCTTTTTTCTTTTCTTTTTTTTTGGCTTTGCCCGTGGATGCAGCAGATTCCCTTTACAATAATAATATAGATATATAATATGCAAGCAATTGAATCATTTAAATATAACACTGGGTGGAATTGGGAACAAAACATCACTTCAGTTTGCTGGTAGTTCTAGTAGTATTCGATTTTTCCACGCATGATTGCTCAAGAACAAAGGAAACTATCTGTAAAATATGTTTTTATATATAAACAATTTAAGTGTACAGGGTGGGATAACTCATGAATATATTTTTTCCCAGAAAAAGGTAAACTCATTCAATTCGTTTGTAGGTTCGTTTCTTGTTACTTCAACCAGTAAAATACGCGCTTCAAGCATGTTAGATTTGATCGAATGTCTACCATGTTTGATTGATCATCTTAACCATATATCGCACATGTCAACTCGACCTTGCTTGTTGGAGTAAAAAGTCAAATCTCTAGCTTCAAAGATCTCCAGCGTCTCAGTTCTATGGAGCTACGTAGAAGATATAGATCAGGAGTTCATGGGTCTCTTAAGCTAGTAAGCATTGGCGGAACCGACCTACTGCAAAGTGGGTTAGCAATCCTTTAATCTAATTAGGTCAGATACTATGACATAACCATTACTGACCCAGATAGTAGTATTACACATACGATGCACATGTCCAGGTTCCAACATGCGACGGTAGGCCAAGTCAGTTTATTCAAGAAGGTGCAATTCGTTACATGCATATCATAGCGTAACACGGGTCGAAAACTTCAACGGTCATTGGCATCATAGCAAACTAGTGCGCTCCAAAAGAACAATTATGTAACTATGCTCCATCACGTCACATTAACGAATAAGTAATAACAGTTTCTCAAAGTAACCAAGCCATTATGACATATTCCAGTTAATATTAGGGTTTATTTTTGCTCAAACAGGTTAAAAATTCGAATTCAGAGACACGCACAGTGTGGTTGCTTTACTGCTGTTAGGACGAATGCCTTGTTTGCGAGACACCTTGTGTGGATCACTGCGTAAGTCCTCATCCAACCTATGAGGCCGATGTGTCTCTGATTTACATCCTCCTCAATGCTCTTTGAGACTCAGACGGTAGATGCCCTGAGGTTGAGACGGTAGATGCCCTGAGGTAAAGAATTTCATCTTTTACCCCAAGTAACCAAGGTCAATTATCCATGAGAATGATTTGATGGTAAATTTACTAATAAAAACACAAAAAGTTCAATACATATTATGTAGCACTACAGAAGATAATGTCACCTTATTAATCTAGTTAGTAATTATGATTTGCTTTTCCTTTTTTCCTAATACAAAAATTCGTACCCCTTTTGTACACTTCTTTTTTTCTATGTCATGACGTGACTTGAGGTCTTTGAAGATCTTGCGATGAAAAAGTTTCTCACAAGCAAGAATGGCTTCATAGACTCCAAAAACCCATGCATAGTACTGCGTGCAATCCCACTTTAATGTGTTGTAAATTAGGATTGAAATTGAAAACAGTAGACAGAAGATAGAAAAACAGAAAGCCCCAAGAAAGGACAGGTGAGGTCAAGCTCCTAAACCTCCAAACAAACTGTGAAAGAACGAAAGTGCCAAGGAATAATGCAGAAAAAAGAGACACAGAGTGAAGAAGCATGTGGGCAGGCAAGAAAATAATTCAACTAAACCATTATGACAGATAGACAGATGGGATTTCACAATGAACCATTTACCCCCCCCCCCACCTCCCCCCACACACACTCTCCTGTTGTTTTAGAGGTGTCAGGAACCCGTACTGGTTTGTGTTCAACCCTTTCATATTTAGAATATCCTCAAGTTACATGTATTATTAATGAGTAAAACATGCAGACAAATCTTTGAAAAAAAGATACACATTCCTTAAGGTTGCGAATTCGAAAGATCACGAAGATTGATTCAATTGATAAAGTTTGTCTATTTACAAAGTATTAGGTTCGAACTCTCGTACTAGTAATCTTTTTATTCGTTAATCAGAGATTATTCTTACTTATTGCATGAAGATTTAAATCTTTTTTCTTCAAATTTATGTGAAATCTTGAGTTTGTATGTCCATTTCGGCAGGGACACACCACAAAAAAATTGTGGTTTACCGACGAAATTATCACCGACGAACAACGTATAGTCGTTGTTTCGTCGGTAATAGCGACGACGGTGCGACAACACTATGTCGTCGCTAATTGCGACGAAAGTACGATGAAATTCGTTGTCGCTAAAAGAAAAATAGTCAGTCAGGTGATTTACGTCGGTGATTTGTCGGTGTCTCGTCGCTACTCTGCGTGTTTTTATTCGTCGCTATTTAGTTTGTAACGCTACGTCGCTATGTCGTCGCAATTTTGTCGCTAAAATTAGCCCAAATAAAATACATTCGTCGTTTAGTAAGTTCTTGGCGTTGTGTATCGTCGTTTTTTTGTCAATGAAACCCGCATGTGGCAAATGTTTTGTTTTACTTTCCGTTCGTAATTCGATTTGTCGTTGTGTCGTCGCAGAAACATCGAGAATTAAACACGTGTATTGATTAAGGAA
The DNA here is from genome assembly GCA_036186865.1 of Eustoma russellianum. Lineage (NCBI taxonomy): Eukaryota > Viridiplantae > Streptophyta > Magnoliopsida > Gentianales > Gentianaceae > Eustoma > Eustoma russellianum. Next base: position 34,370,522 of record AP025061.1, read on the forward strand.
AAAGAAAGCGGTGATTGGGAAAAATACTCATTCATTCAATAATAAAAAGTTACATTATCAAACGAAAAAAATAAAAAAAAATCTAAAAGTGATGCGGAGATGTGCCGTTCACTCTTCGTCATCGGACGAAAGAGTGGCCGCGACATTCTCCGCAAACGCTTTGAGAAGGCGCTTGAGCTTGTAATTCTAAATTTCATCTTCCGCAGCCTTCTAGTCATGTTGTGCAGTTGCCGCGACTGCTGCTGCATGTTTGCCATCAGCATACGGAAGTCGGCGTCCTGCACCGGCGTTTGTTCTTGATCACTCTGATGCTGCGGTGGGACATAGACAGATACGGAACTTCTCGCTCAAACCGATGGTACTTGAGGAGGAGGAGGCCCTTCTGGAGGGGCACTGATTGCCCGTCCCACCACGCCTTGGGGTTCTTTTAAAACGACGCGGCATATTTGATTATTTATAACCTTATATGTGTGTATGTATATGTGCGGATGTTTGGGGTATAAATAGGAAAATTGCGACGACATAGCGACGTTTTTTTCAAACCGTTAGGAATGTGCAGCAGTTAGGAATGTGCAGTGATGACCTTTCGGCTGTTTTAGCGGACGACGTAGCGACGATTGGCGACGTATATTCATCGTACGCTGCAACCGTTGGGAATGACTGCCTAATAGCGACTACTTGGCGACGGAGTAGCGACGAAACGCACATAGCGACGACATAGCGACGTTTTTTATCAACCGTATAAGAATGTGCAGTGATGACGTTTCGGCTGTTTTAAGCGATGACGTAGCGACAATTTGTGACGTATACTCATCGTACGATGCAAACCGTTGGGAACTGAACTGGCACTGCCGAATACGACTACTTGGCGACGGATTAGCGACGAAACAAAAACGTCGAATAATGTGAAGAGACGTTATCCGTCGCTGTTTCGTCGGTAAAACGTCGGTAAATTCAACAAAAATCGCGCGTTAAGCAGTGGGAACTGGACGTACTGCCTTTTAGTGACGAGATTTGTGTTTCTTGTTCGTCGCCGGTCGTCGCTAAGTCGTCGATATGTGTTTGTTTGTTTCCGTTTCCGAGATTTGTGTTTGTTGTGGTCGCTATCTCGTCGCTATTTGCGTCGGTAACATTGCAGGCTGAGAACGATAAAACCATTTTCCTTCTTATTCTCTTCTCCCATTCTTCTCTCATTTCAAACACATCAATCATCAATTTTGAGACGAAAAAAACCGAAGTGTGGAATTTTGATTTTGTCTACCACCGAAAAAAAGATAGCTGATGTTATTTTGAAGGTGGTATCGAGAAATGGATCCGAGGAAAGCGATAGAAAGTAGATGTACCAGAGAGTAAAACAACGGGGAGTGGGTTTTAGATTTGTTGAAGGTCTCGAAGAATTTATGGATTTTGCGACGATAATGAAAGTGGAACGCAGATTAGATGTCCGTGCAAGAAAATGCAAGAACCGTAAATATAAGGATCCGGGTGACGTGAGGGTTCACTTATTGAAACAAGGTTTCGTCCACAATTACCATACATGGTACTGTCACGGCGAATATGAGGGGGCGTCTACATCTGCAACTGTACAACGTCGAAGGGGGACCACGGTCAGGTTGATGCCGAAGAATATGCGAGGGATCTCACAACCCATACATGCAGATGGTGACAGACGCAGCCGCCGGCGCATTTACCGGAGAGCAGTTGTTACAAATACATGATCCGGATGAAACAGCCGCGTATATTCGTGAGAGGAAGATCCGAACCCTCAGGCGAGACAGTTTTTTGAAATGTTGAACCCGCCAACACCCGCTGTATCCGGTTGCGGTAGTCACACACAGATGTCCATGATCGGTCGGATTACGAGCATGAAGACGGAACACGACCGCATGACGGAGAGATTGTACGATGGGATTGTCAGCTGATGAGGGAATTCTTCCGAAGGGAACACAATGGTCCGACAGTTTTTATTCGGACGAAGAACAGCTGCAGGCGTTGGGGACTGTCGGTTCAGAAAAATCGATTGTTGTTCAGGGGTGCATCATATACTGGGGCATCAACGATGTAAGAAGACTGTGCAGGGTCTGTGGGACAAGCAGGTGGAGAAACGAACAAAAGAAACCGGAACGTGCCAAGAAAACATTTACTATTTACCCCCTCTCGCCCCTAGACTGGCAGAGGCTATACGCATCCGGTGCCACAGCTAGCCAGATGAGGTGGCACGCGAGCACTACACAACTATTAAGACGGTGAGAGTGTGCCATCCATCTGACGGCGAGCTTGGAGGACGTTCGATGCGACGCATCCGGGTTTTCGTCGGAGACAAGGAACGTTAGGTTGGGTTTATGCACCGACAGGTTCAACCCGTTTGGACAGTCGGGAGAGCAGTATTCGTCGTGGCCTGTAATCGTGACGCTGTACAATCTACCGCCTTGGATGTGCATGAAGACGCCGTACATGTTCTTGACTGTGATCGCACCGGGGCCTAGGAATCCGAAACAGAGGATCGACCTATACCTGCAGCCGTTGATACAGGAGCTGAAGTGGTTGTGGGAGTTTGGCATGGAGACGTTCGATGTATCGACTAAACAAAACTTCCAGCTACGCGCTGCGCTGATGTGGACGATCAGCGACTTCCCGGCTTATTCTATGTTGTCGGGGTGGAGCACAGCGGGGAAATACGCTTGCCCTTGCTGCATGAAGCAAGTGAAGACGATGTCCTTGAAACATGGACGTAGATAAGCTGGTTCGACAGCCATAGGAAGTTCCTGCCCAGACGTCATTTGTACAGAAAGAACGTGACGGCGTTCATGCCTGGCATCGTCGATAAGGACACAAAGCCCGAGCTCCTCACGGGTGCAGAGGTGCTGCATGAGATAGACAGTTGTGGATTCGTGGGGGTCGCTGATGATCCGGACGGCAGTCACAACGCAGACCTGGCTCGTTACTGTATCTGGTGGAAGAAGAGAAGCATATTCTGGGAGCTTCCGTACTGGAAGAGCAATATGATCCGACATAACCTGGATGTCATGCACATTAAGAAGAACGTGTTTGACAACATTTTCAATACAGTGCTGAATGTGCCAGGAAAAACAAAAGACAATATGAAGGCACGACTTGATATGCGCGACCTCAACATGCGACCGGAGCTGCATCCGTTGGCACAACATACATGCCGAAGTCCTCGTACACGCTGAATGCGGAGCAGGTCAGTGCGTTGTTATCGTGGCTGGGGACGGCTAGATTTCCTGATGGCCATGTTTCGAACCTGTCGAAGAACATCGACATGAATAAACGCGGTTTGCACGGGATGAAGAGCCACGACTGTCACGTTTTCATGCAACGGTTGATGCCCATTGCATTCCGCGATCTGCTTCCAACCAATGTATGGGAAGCAATTACCGAGATGAGTCTGTTTTTCGAATGTCTTACAGCCACGAGACTCAGTGTGGATAATATGTCAAGGCTGGAGGGCGAAATCCCAGTGATCATATGCAAGCTGGAAACTATATTCCCTCCGGCCTTCTTGATTCAATGGAACACCTGCCAGTTCATCTACCATACGAGGCACGTGTTGGTGGTCCTGTTCAGTACAGGTGGATGTATCCGTTCGAGAGGTACTCTTTTTTTATGTGCATAACGTTCTTATGTGTCTAAGCGCAAGCATCTGAACATACATTCACTATATGAACAGATATCTCCAGGCATTTGAAGCTGAACATCAAGAACAAGGCGAAAGTCGAGGCCTCGATGTGCAATGCCTATCTGACGGAGGACGCATCGGCTTTCGTGTCTCATTACTTCGAGCCAGATGTCTCGTCGAGGTGCAGAGGATGTTACCCGGAACGACGCGGCATTACCAGATCTCGGTGTCCTCCCAATATTCACACATCCGATCAGATTTCACGGACATGGAAAGGAAATGATATTGGGGGACAGCGAGCTGAAGAATTGCTCATTCTATGTTCTGCGCAACTGCCGTCAAGTCGACCGTTTCCAGAGGGTATAAACGATATCCAATTTTATTTTGTAAAGACCTTGCGATACTCTATCCATTATGTTACAAAGATATACATGGTACTCATTCGTAATTTGCTTCAGCTTGTTCATTGATTTATTGCAACACCGTTCACCGGGTATATCGAGCGATACAATAAACAATGAGTTAGATTCTAAGTTTGCTGATTGGTTCAGGTGGCATGTAAGTTTACATATTTGCCTGTTACGTGTACGATATGTGATACGCATTTATTGCCCGCTGATGTATACTTACTTGTCGTTTTACAGGCGAGCAAAGGTCATCTGGCTGACGATGAGTACGGTTACATTCTGACCAGCAGTAGCCGAGGGTCCATTTAACAGAGTCACGCGCCACGACATGTGTTTTGTCAACGGGTATAGATTCCACACAGTCTCCCATGCCAGCCGAAAATCGTCGGAGAACAGCGGAGTGTGTGTCAAGCGGTATGACAATAGCCCGGACGAGGATGACTTCTACGGCTACCTTACTGACATAATTGAGCTCGAATATCCGGCATTGCCTATAAAGCGGGTGGTCCTATTCAAATGCGAATGGTAAGATCCAACTCGAGAAGGTTATCGCGTTGGCACAAAGGTTCACGACCAATATAAGTTGGTAGACATACACCAAGGGCGACAGTACAGAAAATACGATCCATACGTTTTGGCTAGTCAAGCGTCCCAGGTGTACTATCTATCGTTTCCAACAACGAGGATGAATGCGAGCTGAAAAGAGTGGCGAGCCGTGTGCCAAAGTGAAATCGAGCAAGTTTGATGTTAGTATACAGACAGGTTCAGATGGTATGGACGCCGCATTTCAAGAAGAAAACCCGTCCGTTCTAGATATGACACATGTTGAACTGCACGACCTCCCTCTAAATGACCCCAACGGCGGGTTTCATCGAAATTCATCTCAACATACAACCGCCTGACAATATTGAAGACGTAGTCGAAGACGAATACGAGGATGAAGAGGACGACGAGCATGTAGATGAAGAGGAAGATGAAGATGAAGATGAAGATGCGTATGAGGATGCAGATGACCAGGAAGATTGACATTAGCCAAAATTTTTTATGTACCTCTTTATATGAAAGTGTGTATGTGTTGATGTACTTATATTCATGTATATACTACTTTATATTTTGTATTTTTTTTTCAAAAATTATAACATCGACGAGTTACCGACGAAATGTTGCGTCGCTAAATTTGAAATAACGACGACACATGAAAAATAGCGACGAAACTTAATAGCGACGAACTTTCGTCGCTAGGAGGTCCCCCCCCGGCGCAAAATAACGCAGATAAGCTGAACTCCCCTCGTTCTTCCCCATTTCCCTCCTTCCCCTTTTTTCCCTCCCTCCCCGCGGCGAAACCCCTCCCGCCCCCCCACCGGCGAAAAACCTCCCGCCCTCCCCGCGAAACTGCTCCCTCCCGCGGCGAAGTTCTCGTTGACCTCTCCTTCTTCGGTTAGTTTCTCTTCCTATTTCGTTTTTTTTATTTTAATTAGTTATGTTGTTTTTAATTTTTTAATGTCTTGTGGGGTTGGGTGGTGCTGGGCGGTGGGTGCTGGGTGCGGGCTGGGTGGTGCTGTGGCGGTGGGTGCTGGGGCTGGGGTGTGGGTGCGGGGCGTGGGTGTGGGTGGGCGGTGATGCGGGGCTTGGGGTGTGGGTGGGGCGGTGGGTGCTGGGGCCTGGGTGTGGGTGGCGGGGCTGGTGGTGCTGGGGCTGGGTGGGTGGTGCTGGGGCCTGGGTGGTGCTGGGCAAGGTTGTGCGGGGCCTGGGTGCGGGACTGGGTTGCGGGCTGGGTGTGGGTCGGCGGTGGTGCTGGGCAGTGGGTGCTGGGGCTGGGTGTGGGGGTGGTGCGGGGCTGGGTGTGGGGGTGGCTGTGGTATATATATGTATATGTGTATAGAATTATGTATGTATATATATGTATATGGTATATATATGTATATGGTATATATATGTATATGGTATATATGTATGTAGTATATATATGTCTATACGGTATATATGGTATCTATATGTATATACGGTATATATATATTATATATATATATATATGTATTTATGGATTTGTAGTTAATTTTCGTATTGGGTATATAATTATATATATAAGTTAATTTCGTATTTACATATAAATATATGTAAAATTATTAGAAAATGTTTTTTTGGGTAGAATTATGTATGTATATATATTTTTCGTATTTAACATATTTTATAATTATATAATCTATTTTGGTATATATATGTATATGGTATATATATGTATATACGGTATATATATATATATATGCATATACGGGTATATATATGTATATACGGGTATATATATGTATATGGTATATATATGTATATACCGGTATATGTATATGGTATACATATGCATATACAGGTATATATATGTATATATGGGTATATATGTATATGGTATATATATGCATATACGGGTATATATATGTACAAACTGTTTTGTAAGAGGTTTGCATATGATTTTCGGTATGATACTAGTTCAAGGTTGTTGGATTTGGATTGTCTTTGGAGAGGCCATTAAGGCTGGGAAACCTCCGATAAACGCTTAGGTCATGCCGAAACGTTTAAAAATTATTAATATGTTCCTCTCAGATCTGATGGCTAGTGAGGGTTTACCGACGAGATCCACATACCCACCAGCTACACAGGACCTTCAAGGAGAGTTCGATGCGTTCTTTTCTCAGCATGATACGTATGCCTCGGTTTCGACCGCCGCTCTGGCTGCGGACGCAGACCTTTTACGGTCTGCCGACATGTCCGCACCCCCCAGACATACGACGCCGACGCCACCCACACCCAGCGCATCAGCACCTCATCCGGCGTCTGATGCGGCATCGGACCAGGGTGTCATACCAGGGCGTCGTCCCCTCCCTTGGTCACATGATACCCATAAGTAAGTAATGATTAATTTATTTAACATGTTTTCAAATATATTTCACGCGTTATTTTTTCCTAACAACTTCACCTCTTTCAGGTTTGGATCGGACAATGGCGCGCTTTCCGGTTGCATCACCCGGTCCTTCCACCTGAGGCTTGACCCATCTGGATATTCCTGGGCCCGTGTCACCCCGGAGACACGTAGGTTCTACTGGGATGAGTTTCAGGTATTCAAATTTGATGAATTTCACTTTTTGATGCGTAATCAATCATTACTTTTCTAACCACACTTTTATTATTCCTCCGTATGATAATTGCAGAAGGCGTACAGCTGGCCAGCCGACATCGCCCATGACGTGGAGCAGGCCTGGCGGCATAGGGCCGCCAAACGCTACGGCGACTTCGTCAACTCCCTCAAGACCAAGTCGGAGCGTGACCCCACGTGGATAGGGCCTGCCTACGTATCCGAGGCCGTCTGGGCGGCGTGGGTAGAGGGTGGAGGGACCCTGCTTACCAAGCCCGTAGCGCCCGGAACGCGGCGAACCGGCGCAGCGGCAATGTACAGGGCCCAGCACCTGCCACACACTCAGGTGGTTCGGTTTCTCACGCCACCACGATGCGTTCTATGGTGAGTATTTTAATATTGGATTATTTAGATTCATTGATTTCATTGGATTATTTACATTCATTGACTTAAGTGGATTATTTATATTCATTGAGTTAAGTGGATTATTTATATTCATTGATTTCTTATGTTGCGCTGTTGTTTTTTTGGTATTCGTATATGGTTACTTTAAGTGGTACATGTGTTCATTTGCCTTTTTATTTTTATTTTTGATTTGACTTGGGAGAGGCCTTTAAGGCCGGGATACCTCCGATAAACGAATAGGTCATGCCGAAATTTTTAAAATTCTGGATTTCACTAACATATTTTATTTCATTCTTTCAGCACGAGGAGACGGGGGAGTGGCCAGCCTCCTACGATCTCTTCTACAAGACGCATCGGAAGAAAGCCTCCGACGGGACGGAGGACTGGATCACGACGAAGGCCCGCGACATCAGTGTAAGTAGACTACGATATCATTTGTTTTTTCCTTAGTTTGTTTTATTGCTAAACCATAACAATTCTTATTCTCATTTCAGGACGAGTACAACTGATTACTCGCAGATAGGGGCGAACAGGCCGACAAGAACCGCGCTTATTGGGATGCGGTTCGGACCGTCGGCCCTCAAAATAAGAAGAAGAGGGAGGTGTACGGGGTTGGATCAGCAGCGCCGCGATTCTTTCCCGAAGTTCTACAAGCAGGTGCTTCCTCCGAGGCCAGCACCTCCGCGCCTTCTGCGACGCCAGAGGATATTTCGCGCCTGGAATCAGATAATGCGGCGCTGCAGCGTGAGATAGAGACCATCGGGACGAGGCATGAGGAGAGTGTACAGGCGCTGCAGCAGGCGCTTCAACAGGCGTTTGAGCATGCGCAGCGGCAGACGATGCAGGTGCAGGAGGCAACGAACCAGCAAATCTCGCACCTGTCGCAGGTAGTCATGTCTTTCATTTCCTGCTCCTCGCAGCCTCAGCCTCAGCCTCGCCCTCCTGATGGTCACTCTTCTCCGCATGATCCCCCTCCATCTTCCTCTGCATAGTTTTTTATTTTTTCATTGTTTGTACAGTCTATTTCATTTGTTGTATTGACATTTTCTTTGTACTTTTATATTCTATCTGACAATTTTACGGATTCTATTTCGTTTGTGTTGTTTAATTATACGAACTTGAATGCGCAAATACCGTATTACTGTATAATATTCGTACAAATGATTTAATATACAAAATAAAATATATTATAGAAATTAAATAATAATAAAAAACTTTTTAATTAATAATGTATTAATATTATTAATAAATCAAAAAAAATTTAAAATTTAATATTAAATAATGTATTTAAAATAATTATTAGTAAATTTAATATTTTTAAAAATAACAAATACCGACGAACCGGCGACGAAATTGTACTGTCGCAGATCGGTAATAAAAAAACAAAAATTTAAAATTAGCGACGAAAAGACATATAACGACGACATTTTGTGACGAAATAAAACAGAAACAAAAAATAAAAAAATAATAAATAGCGACGGCAATACTTATACCGACGAAATTTTGCGACGAGTGTCTTTGTCGCAGAACCTTAATAAAAAATAAAAAAATACAAAATAGCGACGAAAATATTTTACCGACGAAACAGCGACATCAGAAAACAGGTCGCAGACCTGACAGTTTCTCGTTGCAGTTTGGCGACGATACACCGACAAAATTGTTTTCGTCACAGTATAGCGACGCAGTGCCGACGAAATTTGCTTTGCGACAAGCCGTATAACGACCTTCATTTTTCGTCGCTATTTCGTCGCAATATGCCTATAGCGACAAAATAGCGACGTTTTTTTGGCTGTCGCTATAGGCTCTTTTTTTTTGTGGTGAATGAGGGAACGATACGGCAGACTTGTGTTTGTTGTCAAATTATTATTATTTTTTTATTTCTCATTCTGGAAATCTCTTAATAATGTTTTTATTCACTTTTTTTACTTTTACACTTTTTACCGTATAAAGAAATAGGTTTTATATAAATTAATGACACTACCTTTGAAAACCGATTACCCGTAATAAATAGTGTGCTGCAATGATCAAAACAAGTAACATATTGAAATTTTACGGATAATAATGAATACACATTCTTTTTTATAAAAAATCTTTTGTTTGATTAATGATCAAGAATGAAGTATAAGATGAAATCAATGTTGTAAAAATGAAAAGAGTGTGTCTTTCTCCAAAAAAAAAAATTGCGTATATATCATTCTCCTGTTTTATAGT
>AP025061.1:34380318-34461197 GCA_036186865.1 Eustoma russellianum
AAAAAAAAAATTGCGTATATATCATTCTCCTGTTTTATAGTATTTTTTTTACCTTAGGTGCATAGTTTATTAATACAATGTTGTTAAACATTTATAGACATCTATAACAATATTCCGTCTTAACAAAATAAGATTAAAGCACATCCTGTTTTAAGATGAAAGTAAGTTGGCGTTTGGTTCGTACTTGAGTATCAGAATCAGAATCGGAATGGATATGACAGGAGAGTTAATTGCACCTGGTATCCATTCTTTTTCATCAAGTTTTAAGTAGCATCCAATGTTTCATGAAATACACTTGCCATCCAGACTTATAGGGTTAATAGACACTTGTCATCCATTCTGACGTCATAAAGGCAATTTTCATTTATTTTTTAAAAGTTCATAGAAAAAATAATTCAAAAATAAAAAGAAAACCCCACCCCACCCCACCCCACCCCCACAATCGACCTCCCTCCCCATCCTCCCCATCTTCCTCTTCTTCCTCCATCTTCCTCTTCTTTTTCCATCTTCATCTTCATCTTTTTGATCCTCATTGGAACCAACGGGCCTCCGTCGCCTGCGGTGGTCACCACCAATTTTTTCTCGCTCTCCATTGTGGGCAACACGGTTCCTTTTGGCAAACTCATTAGATCAGTGCCCGTCAGAATACTGTTGGGGACTACATGAAACATGATATTACAAAGATACGCCGGGCCAGAGTCACCGGTGAAGATGGACTCGTCGGCGATTGCGAAAACAGTCAAGAACTTCAAGTCTGAAAGATCCGGATACTTGATCCGCATCGCCAAAGCCAATAAACTGTATCCATTGGCCCGCAATCGCATCATACCCTCTTTCAACATCAACCTCATGAGCAAGAATTCCGCCATGAAGATGAAGATGAAGATGGAGGAAGATGGGGAGGATGGGGAGGGAGGTCGATTGTGGGGGTGGGGGGTATGGTGGGGTGGGGGTGGGGTTTTTCTTTTTATTTTTGAATTATTTTTTCTATAAACTTTTAAAAAATAAATGAAAATTGCCTTTATGACGTTAGCATGGATGTCAGGTGTCTATTAACCCTATAAGTCTGGATGGCAAGTGTGTTTCATGAAACATTGGATGCTACTTAAAACTTGGTGGAAAAGAATGGATACCAGGTGCAATTAACTCTATGACAGGGTATGGATTTGGCCCTAAAAGTGATAGTTGTTTGGTATTGAAGTGGTAATATGTATGATAGACATTGATGGTGTTTGGAACGTATCGGAATTGAAATGAGTATCGAAGGTGGGCGGCAAGAAAAATGATCGAAAAAATTTGACTGGCCAAAATAGTGATTGACCGGCGGCGGCGGACCGATGTTGACCGGCCATACTTTCATTCGCCCATATTGATAGACAGAGGCTAGTTTATCAAAAGACGATATCGATTACCAAATATTTGGATATCAAACTGAAACTCATACCCCCCATTTTTCCAAACAATACAAACTCATTCCCTTATTTCTAACCCCAACCAAACACCACTAAAGCCCAAGTTGGTGGATATGAATCTTGTCCCCCGATTGATTTGACCTGCTGTTCGAATACTACCCTCGAACATAATAATGCGAATAATTACATGAGTTCTTTATTTGTTGTGTTGGCATAGCAAAATATTTGAAATATTATGACGAAATAATTATGGTCCATCCGTATAATAGTCCTTTAATTTGAAAATTCTAAATTATTTAAAGAAAAGATCATTTATCACATGGTTTCGTCATTAAAACTAACATCAATTACAAGTTTTAACATCTACTCCGTTGATAATTAATCGTTACTGTATTGACGTTTGATTCTTTCTATCAGGAAACCAATGGCTTTATGAGAACAAAGAGACTGAGGTAGATGAGAAAGAAACATGTGGAAACTGTTTAGAAAAATAATTTTAAAAACTATATATAATTTGAAACGATTATTGCTTAAAAAAGGATGTCATTTTATTATGTTTGTGCAATTTAATATTTCTATTATCATATCGGCAGCGCACCCAAATTTGGCATGGCGGCTCCACTTTTAGCAATACAATTGGTAAATGTCAACTTTGGAACTATGTTTTTTGTAGTATAAAAATGTTTGACCTAAATTAGTTATTAATACTAAGTTCAGACTTATACACTAACACTTTACTTTATCATAAATATGGGACATAATATAACTTTCCAGCTCCTTACAATAATTCAACAGGCCGACGTATATGATGTACCATCCAAGGTTGTCCCAGAAATTTTAAATATGACTTTAATCATGTAACGCTTTGATACGTAAAAAAATGACACTTATTATGTGTGGTAGTCGTATTTGATAACATTCTGTAATGACTATATATAAAGCGACAGTGCGACAACAATAATTATTAACATTTTGAATTTTGTACTGTAAGTATAAAACAAATAAACTCTAGTTGACTTTAGTATATACTATATTTTTTATACAATAGAAAGGCCCGAGCGTAAGTAATGAGACAGAACAGGCTATTCGGATTATGTATCTTGTATCAACTGATAAGATTGTTGTTTTGTGATCTTGAAGTCACAAATTTGCCCTATATAAACAACATCTTGTATAAAGTGTAAGATAAAGATGCGTATGTAATTTGACCCCTCTCTGAATCCTCCGGGATTAGTGTATCGAGAACGTCTAATATCTGTGAGAGTCACTGGCCTCTTTATATTTCTCTCTCTTAAATCTAGGGTTTCGCCTCGGTAACTGTTCCAGCTAGGCTGCTTTGTCTGCGGATGGGATCCTGCAAGGTCAAATATGCGGCCAAAAATGAGGCCACGAATTCGGTGGCGCCACGTGTCCCAACTTGCTTATTTAAAAAAAAAGAAATTTTTATAGATGACCATCTATTAAAAAAGTTGGGACACGTGGCACCACCGGATTCGCGGCCTTATTTTTGGCCTCATACTTGGCCTTGCAGGATCCCACCCGCTTTGTCTGAGCTCATCTGAATCCCTTATCTTGCTTTGTCGCCCGTCTATACAGGCAAGATGGATGCACTTATAAAGAAAACCTTTTTTTCTCTTTTATAATATATTTCCTTTTTATGTATCCAGAGAGAGTTCAGAAGTTGAACACCAATCACATGCTTGCAACTTACGAATGAGAGGGGGAAAAAAATATGATACAGTTTTAATAAAAAATTTATGATTATAGTAGTTTTGAATGTAATTATACATATATTATATACGGTTTGTTTAAAGCTGTGGTATTAAAATACCACTTGAAAACTATGATATACCCACTTTGACGGTACACAATGGTTGTGTTAAAAACAAGTGCACACTACAATTTTTATACAATCGTGGTGGATATCATAGTTTTGTCACAATTATGGTGTGTTTTTATATATACGTTTTGTCCCATTACTGTTTTTACAAAATATGAAGATGTCCATTACGGTTTCACTAAAACCATAGAAAATTATCCGACTCCATAAAACTCAATAAAACCTAACCAATTTCGTAGAAAATTTCATTACACTCTATCAATTAAATTCCCACTTATCTAGGTAGTAATAGGTATGTGTGATGTCTTATGCTGGATATGCGATGGTTCAATTATGTTGCATGTTATAAAAGAATCTGATGCGCTTGTTTTGAACTCAATCTACACTATATGTGTGTGTGTGAAATAAGCTTGTAATCTATTTGAACTCAATCTAAGGTTCCACTAATTGTTAGAAAACTTTCTTATTGTGATAATTTCTTTTACCCTCTTCAAAATTTGGTATAATTCCCGATGTCTCCTTTTATGCTTAAAATATCCTTTTACCTTCTTTCTTGTTTTAAAAAATTACCCTTAAAATCCATGAAAATTGTTAATTTAAATTTATAATAATATTTCTTCTAATATAATAATACGAATTGGCAGTTTTGCCTTTGTTTTCAATAGTCATCTTCTTTCTCCTCTGATGAGTCCAAAAATGCTTACCGGATGGATCAGAGATGACCCGAGTTGTATGCCGTTAACTCTCCGTCTAAATCCGTCTATGGAACCTGAGAAGGAAGAGAAAACGTTAGAGGTCCCAAGACGCTGCCCCGGAAAACCCTCCGACGCTTAAGTCAGTTATAAGTGTTTTGAGTAGGCAATTTATGCTGGAATAAGGTTTAGATAAAACCTGTAATAAAATCTCACTGAGTATTTGGCTCTTTTAGAGTTGGCCGAGATGGAGTTCTTAGAAGAAGACTCCTGAAGTTGTTCCAAAAGTTGGCCCCCTTTCCTCGTCTAGAAAGAGGCTTTTTATAGGCGTTTGATGAGGTCTGTCCCTTTGCCCAATGATGGGATTGTGATGTGTATGAGATGACGGTCTTGTCTGCTGATGATCCGCAGTCTGATGGGACAGGTACCTGTGACTGCAACTGTGTCAGTGGCTGACTCTATGATATGTAGGTCGGTCTGCTATGATGACCTTGTACTAATCCAGTCGATGCTTGACACCTGGAAAGTATTCTGCAGAACTGCCTTGGTGGGTCACAGATGCTAGTAGATAATATCTTCTTATGATCTTAATCGAGAGATTCTAAGTGTTTATGAGAGCAAGACCGAGATTAAAACTCGGTGCTAATAAGAAGATGAGGCAGAGACCGGGCTGAATATGCGTCCTTTGGGAGTTGCCACGGTTGATTCCTTCTTTTTGCTAAGGTTGACTGTAACCAGTAGCTTTGACTAAAGCATTGCTGGGTCGGGGTGCAATATATCAAACTGTCCTTGCGAGATGACTTCATTCCTAACCAGTCTTGGTCATGTTGAGCAAGTGCCGACCTGACTCAAGTATGCGGCCGAGCTGACCAAAGGTTATAGTTGAATTTGCCTTAGCTGTATTAATAAACTTCTTTTAGCTAAAGGTATAAGAGGGCCGAACAGAAGTGCATTCCTGCTGAGCTGTAAGAGTTGTCTCATACTTTAATTTGTCGTTGACCGTTTGTTGATTAAATGACGACTTTGTCTTTTCTGAGCAGGTCAGATTTTGGTTCAACATCCTCTTTATTCCTCGTCCAGATTCTTCCATAACCACCATCTCTCCGCCACCCCACCACCAATCTCCCTCCACTATGCTGTCCTCCTCCTCCTATGCCGTCTACCACATGCCCTTCCACCTCCCATCCGTCTACCCCCTAACCCCTTCCCCTTTCTCCCTCTCACTTTCACTCCTGAAACCATTTCCAGAACCAGCCTGCCAGATCAATCCTCCTCCATCTTCATCTTCTTCCTTCCTTCCTATTTAGGACATCTCCAATATATGCACCTAATCACTCATTTGGTGCAAAAAGTCCCTCCAATCAAACACTAAATTGAGCACATAATAGGTGAAAATGAATAGTGTTGCACCAAATAGATGCAACAAGAACCAAATCACTATTCATCCGCTACATCATCATTTTAATTACCTCAAGAAAATTTTAATTTCGTTATAAAAATTTTAATTTCATTATAAGAAAAAAGAATTTTGTTAATTTCATTCGTTAATTTCGTTATAAGAAAAAATTACATAATCCACCTCAGTTAAATTAATGTATAAATTGCTTTTTTTTTAAAAAAAGAAAAATTTTAAACCTCTCTCATTTTTTGCACACGTGGTAACGCGTGATTTGAAACCTTATATTTTACCTAACTTTTTACCTCCTAGGATCTTTGGCACCCCACCTTCTCTGCTCACAACGACCATCAGCCGTCACCTACCCCTCCTTCCCTAATCCCTCCGGAATGAACTTTCCTCCTTGCTCCCAAACACAACCCCTCCCCCTTCCAAACAACGGCCACCACCCCCACCACCACACATTTCTCTCCCACCCCATTCCACCCCACCCCCACCTTACCTTTTCTTTTGAGGTAATATCCGATTGCTTTTTACAAAGAGATTGGTAGTTTTCAAAAATCTGTTGCCTCTCATTTCATTGATGATTTATACCCACTTCAACCTTGGTTTATGCAATTTCTGCCTTATTTCTGTAAATTTTTTGCTGGTTGTTACTACACACGAGAAAGGGGACACAGGGGGATTAGGGCCGGCAGATGGTGGGGAAGTGAACAGGGGATGGTTTTGGAATATATGAGTTCATTGACGAGGATGAATTTTTAGCCTGGAGAGGCAGAAGAGAGATGGGACCGGATCTCCTCATCCTCAGCATCAAGGGATGGTGATGCTAGATGCGGTGACACTCATCTAGCCCCACCATCCCAACTTGCTGTCAAATGGAGGGCGGTGGACAATGAGGTGAGAGTGTGGGGGTTAAGAGATCCTATCTCAAGAGATGACAGTTCAATGACTCCCAACAGACCGGGGAGAGCCCGGAAAACGGGATACAAAGATGAACAGTGAAAGGCTAATATGGTCTTTTCGAAAACTTCTATTAATTTTACGGAAAATTACACTTAGACCCCCTGCGGTTTGACTTAATTCCAAAAACCTCCCCTCTCGTTTGGAATTATACATTTACCTCCCCTATAGCATGGGTTAAAAACGCACCGGCCAATTTCTAGCAAAACCACAGGGGGTAAACATGCCGGAAATTACCCGATGCGTTTTTAACGCAAACCATAGGGGAGGTAAATATATAATTCCAAACGAGAGGGAAGGTTTTTGGAATTAAACCAAACCACAGGGGGTCTAAGTGTAACTTTTACTTTGCGCTTGCCTAATGAAAATTACAGATAATAACGATATTCAATGTATGAATGCTTATATATATATATATATATATATATATATATATATATATATATATATATGCATGTATATACATATATTCATATATAACTGAATCTAAATGAATGAAAAATAAAATTTGTCCTTTTTATATTAAAGATGTTAATACGTATGTGTTTTATTAAGTGAATAGAACTGAATAGAAAATAAATAGTATATATATATATGTGTGTGTGTGTGTGTGTGTATATATATATATATATATGCATATAAAATTGAATAGAATTTAATGAACATAAAATTTTTCACGTATGTGTTTTATTAAGTGAATATAACTGAATAGAAAATAAATAGTATATATATATATATATGCATATAAAATTGAATAGAATTTAATGACACATAAAATTTGTCTTTTTAGATAAAGTTATACTTAGACCCCCTGTAGTTTATTTAATTCCAAAGACCTCCTCTCTCATTTGTAATTATACATTTACCTCTCCTATGGTTTGGGTTAAAATATACCGGCTGATTTCCGGCATGTTTACCCCCTGTGGTTTTGCCGGAAATTGGCCGATGCGTTTTTAACCCAAACTATAGGGGAGGTAAATGTATAATTCCAAACGAGAGGGGAGATTTTTAGAATTAAGCCAAACCGCAGGAGGTCTAGCTGTAATTTTTCCATAATTTTAACATAAAAATGGTTTTTACCTTTCATTATAACCATGAAAGGGAACAAATAAGTATTTTTAAACATAAATTGGGCCATCGGGGGTTGGGATAGGATCTCCTCACCCACTTTTCCTCACCGCACGTGTCACCGCACGACACGTGGCAGCATGGAGGGGTAGTGATGCTAGATGAGGGTCACCCGCATCTAGCTTCACCACCCCACCCTGATGCCACGTGTCGTGCGGTCATGAGTGAGGTGAGAAAAAGAAGGGTGAGGAGATCCCATCCCTCGGGGTTACCCTTCGTAATTCATATGCGCATACCGGACAAGATTGGATACTCGACCAAACGCTTTCAGACACGATATGAAAATGGAGGCAGAGGCAAGATGGAGCAGGTGACAAAGGGCTGGCCAATTGGGATTCGGAGTCTATGGCTGAGGAGGCAGCTCTTTTGGTTGATAAGACAGCCTACTTACACTACCCACTTCCACATTTCATTCGTTTTCATAGAGCAAAATGCTATACGTAGTGTAGTGATGATGATCTCCACCGTTTCAGCTCAAAAAATATTATAGAAGATGTAAATTTCAGCGGTCTTTTAGATTAAATGAGAATTTACACATTGATTCACCCAAGATGTCTTCCCGCAAACTGGACGTTTAGCCTAGCAGCCGTAGAACAACCACACTGTAGGTGTTATACTAGAATCAAATTCTTGATTTCTTGAAACAAAATTCAAACCGAGAACTTAGCTATGTACTGAAAACAGAATCTATTCATTTTCATAATGGGATTTGCCTTCTTTCATTCAATGATTCACGTATAGATTATAGACTTGCCTGGAATCTGTTTCGAATATTATGAAATTCTTCCTTGCTATAATTACTAAAGTACATCCTCCCTCTTTCCTCATATGCTTTTTCTTGCAGTCTTGCATTTCGCCTTAAATATTTATTGTTAACGTCAAAGTATCATCTATCATATATGTTTATCATTTTCCGCACTTTGTAATTTTATATTATGTATAACGAAGTTTAACAAACAAAAATATATTGGACTTTGTAGAATACTCGTTTTTCTGATATGTTTTTCAAACAAAACTTTTTATTCTACGAAATGATGTAGTCATGTAGCTGTAGATTGATGATATGTATTACGACTTGAATTTTGTACATGTAGGAGGAGCATTAGTTTTTACAATCCACCATTTTAACTTTTTTTTTGGCAAAGAGAAAATTGCACATATCACCCAAACGTTGGTCAAATTATCCAGTTAGCATTTATACGTTCTGAAACCTCATTTGGCACCCAAACGTGGCCAAATTTGATTCAATTAACACTGGAAACCGGCTGACGACCTGCAGCAACCGGTTTCAACATATTTTACCGCCAAAATTCAATTCTCCTCCAAATTAACATCTTCCCCTTCCTTCTCCTCTGCTGCAACTGGTTCCCTTGTGGTTTTCCTTCATAAATTAGCCTCCCACTTATAAAGCAAAATTAGTATATTATTTCGATTTACTCCATCATATTTCAAAATCAAGGAAAAGTGTGTCATTGACTCTATTGGAAATGGAAAAGTTTTCAAAAAGGAGTTCTCGGTGTACTAGGTTCCCTCGTTTATGCAGGGTCCGAAGAGGGGTCGGTCGCTTCGCGATTTGATGTACATAGTCTTATCCTACGCTTTTTGCAAGAGACTATTTTTGTATTTCTAAAAAGACGCGATCTGATGTACGCACAATATGTAAACAGGATGTAAATTGACAAAAAAGACCTGCTTTATTTGTCAAGATGGCAAATTAGGGTAACACTACTTCGTGATAAGCTTGAAAATTCGTGATGTACAATATCTTGAGGGCGACTTTGAACTGAATGTGCGATAATTCGTGTTCATATTTACTGGTAAAACTGAATAATTTAATGATATATAATCTTGAAATCTTCTGTTTACTGGATTTTTGAAAAATAAATAGAATTCTCCAGTAGTTCTTACTTAGAGGATAATTTATATAACACTATATAACAATCAATTTACGTCGTTATCTTTGAGCATTTACTTTCATGGATGGATACAATGTGCATCAATACAAATGTAACCTTCGGCCAGTGGTGACCCCACCGATACATATTTGTCTCTATGGACATGGTAACACTACTATCTATCTGTCAACAATGTATGTCAACAATGTCTTGTTGGTTTGGATATGGTTAATCAAAATTGACATGTATTATCTATACTTATATATGATGATATTCGTTTTGTACTTTCCAACGTGTGATATGTGATGTTATGTTTCACATATGGGATATGAGACACTATCTCACCTCTTCTTCTCATGTTCGGCTACAAGGTAGGTTTGGATATCCATCTCGGTCTGGTTTGGACTTCCACCGGGACTTAGTTTCATTCACAGATTGCTGATCTGGAGTTCACGCAAACTAAAAGGGAAGGCACTCAAAGTCAAGTCAGCAAAAATTGCCTTGGAATCTAAGGTGTACGATATTTGGCAGGTGCGGAATAGATACATTTTTGAAAACACAGTTTTTGTATCTAGGGATGTAGTACACAGAATGCGCACTCATGTGTACATCGTAATGTATAAGCTCTTCCCCCATATTTCAGACATATGCGATGCTTCTATTATTTAAAATAACTTACATTACTGAATAGTGCATGTAGATCGGTAGACCGTTTTACAAATGAGACTGTTGTATGAGATATATCTTTTGATTTCTTGATATTCGGGTAATACAAATTTTCATTTCACAAAAATAAAAAAAAAGTGGCAACATCGTTGTTGAGCCACCAAAAAATCACTATTTTACTAGTGTCCTTTCTTAACCAAATAATGTTTGACAATAGAATTGTAACGACTCAATTTCTTTAAGATTTCAGGCCTAACAATGCCAGCAACCCTAATTCGGTCATATAAATCTAACAACGCTACATAATTTTTTGAGATTCATTCGTAATATCTCAAACTTGGCTAAGTCAAATCAATATATATACTTACATTTATATTTATACATCATCACAATCTTTTCATACTTTTTTAACGTAGGATAGGGAATGGTATGGCAAAAGTTAAATTTCTAAAGCAAGCGTTACATCCATATGCTCTTAATATTCTTCATATAGTCATTATTTACACTATACAACGTTACATCCAGTAGTTTCTCACAAAAGAATTTGAAGAATCATTTCTAGTGTTGTCTAATATGCATCACAAGGGAACGAGTACCAATTTATCCTTGAGCATTTTTTTCTCTCTCTATTTATTTTTCTTTCTTCTTGCAAATCATATCGGATGAGATCTTAGGAGGCTAAAAGTGAGGTCTCCAATCACGCGTTGTCATGTGTACAAAATCAGTTTTTTTTTTAAAAAAAAAAATTGCATCACCCCCTTACTTTTGTACACGTGGCGACGCGTGATTGGAGGCCTCATTTTTAAGCTCACTTTTAACCTCCTAAGATCTCATCCGAAATCATATATGGATAAGTTCCTTTCTGCAAAAACCTTTATGCTATCTTCTATTTTCATTTTTATTTCTTTATTTATTTGGACACATTCAGTAAATTTCACATAATAGTTGATGACTCGTTCGACCTAGATAACTAATTTTTGTAGATTGCAAGACTTTCAGATTATAACAAACGACATAATGCATAGTAAACAAAAAGAGAGAATTAAACAGAAAAACTTGAAGGGAAAATTAAGAGGGGCTAAAATAAAATATTGTAAAGATAAATGAAACCAACAGAGATACTTGCAGGTTCCGTTTACATTTGTTCTGCAACCTGGGAGAGCTTCTTTTTCCGAAATATTTCTATCGTCTTAACACTTCTTGTCGAATAACGAAAATATGTAGCGGAGTCTCGGTTATAATATATTAAGTTTTGATGATTTGCACAATTGACACCACATAATGCGTCTAATGTGAAGTGTCTGAAAGTCAGTACACTTCGAACGCCTACATAAGGCGCTTTATGTGAAGTGGTTGGACTCCAGTACACTTCTAACTCTTACATTAGGCGCTTCAGGTGAAGTGTTTGGATTCCAGTACACTTCGAACGCATACATTAGGGGCTTCATGTGTCAGTGTGTAAAACAGTACACTTTGAACGCTTAACAAGGCGCTTCATGTGTATTACAAAGACAAAAGAACTTTTTCCCTCCAAAATGGACACGTACATCAAGTTACTTTTTTTTTTTAGAAAAAGTCAGAATTACTTCGAACAAGTATGAAGGCTAAGATGAGACGCTTCATATGACTTAGAACGAGTTCTGTTGCCCACTTTAGGCGCTTCATGTACCATCAGACGCTTATTCAAAAACACATTAAGCACTCCATGTCACATTGAACGCCCACTTTAGGCGCTTCATGTCACTTTAGGCGCTTCATGTACCATTAGTTATGTGACCTATGATACAAATGTCTTATGCTATACTTTCTAACGTTTACTTGGCATTTTGTACCCTCCATTTTAGTGCAATTTCACAGGTTCTCTCTCATTGTTGTAGAAGTCACCTTTTCTCTTCAAGCTTTCAACAAGAAGCTTCTCCAAGAAGCTTGCATCCATCCAAGAGAATATCTCCAATGATGAGAACATTGCTATCATAAGAAGACAAAGCCCATTATTAGCCACTGCAGAGATTCAAACGGCTGAAATTTGAAGAAGGTTAAAAGAAGGGTTTCATCTTCTTCATCTCTAACTTTCTATCTTCAAGCTCTCGAGTTTTCTCTCAAAGTTCAAGCTCTCAAAATAGTTGTAAACACTGTATATTTTACTTTATTGTTGAGAGTTGGGTTTGTAAAGAAGAAGAAGAGTCTTATTCTTGGTGAGTAAAGATTGTGAGAGGCTGAGTAGATTGTGGTCAAGAAGCTAAGGTGCTTCTTGTTTAAGAAATCTAGACCTTGGAGGGTTAGTTGATGGTGTGGTGGTGCACTATACTCCCTACAAAAATTCTTTGAGGGCAAAGAAGTTCTTTGGAGGCTAGACTTCAAGGGGTCGGTTTTCTTGGTTGTGGTCTAGGCGAGTTGCCTAGTTTTTCATTGTTTTGGATTTTGTTTTTGATTGTTGTTTCCCTCATAGAAATAACAATCCCCCATTCAAAATCATTCTTGTGAAAAATCAAGAAGATAGAGGAGTAATGTCATTTTGAATTGAATCTCTATACATACTTGTGTTCTTTATTCTTCCGCAAAGTTTTATTCTTTTCAAGAACGCATCCAAGTATTGGTTGCACTCAAAAACAAAAAACATCCAAGAAAATATCTATACTTGATGAACACACAATTCAATCCCCCTTCTAGTGTGTTCTAAGGGACCTAACAGTCTCTATTTTTCGGATCATGTACAAGGAAACCTAGTGCATTGGAAATGTACAAACGCAGAAGCCTAGTACACCGGAAACATTTTCTTCATGTAACATACTCTCTAATGAATGTTATTGATAGGGCTATTGACTTGTTATTGATACATTTACCACATACTACTACGAACATTAACATTAGTAAGAATAAAAAAACCAAAAAAAAATATCGACATGGAGTCTCTATGTTTACCATATTTATATAATAGTCACATCTCAAATCTGAGTAAAAAGGTTTAAATTACAGTCAAATTTAACATACACTACACAGGTAACACTAAAAAAAAATGCTACCAGAAATTATATGAGAATGTACATCACTGATTTAAACTGCTTATATTTAATTATTAAAAAAATACCAGAAACCAAAGCAAAATGCAAATTGCAAAGCGAAGGCATGGGGCTGAAATGTGCAATGAAAACGTGGGGAGGTGCCAAGTGTACAACAGGAAAAAGAATATATTTCCTATTTTCATATGGTAATATATCAACCCTAACGATAGCTTTTCCTGTCGTTGGGATATATTAGATCCGGATGATGATGATATTTTAATATATCCCTTTGCACAATATTTTCATCCTCCTCTAGTCTTGTCCTTACCTTTTCCTTTTCTATATAAACCTCATTTTGCCTTCACCAGTTCATCACCTGGGCTGCTTCCTTGGCTTGGGGGTGGTTTCTTTACTTCTCTTTATAAATTTTGTTATCAAGCTTTAATTTGTGCAGTGAATGGCTTGGTGAATATATTATGATTTGAGATGTAGAATAGATCATCAATCACAACAACATGTTATATCCTAAAGTATAGAGAGTTTGAGATGTAGAATAGATATAGTTCGTTAAGTCCGCTGTTCTTGTAAGGTTGTATGCTTGGAGGGGTTTTGTTTGAGACATAGTACGAGGTTGCTGAAGAGAGCTCTCTTCAGTCCACTCACAGGTGGCTATAGGGTTCAATTATCTGCCGACTCATTCATCCAATTGCTTACTATAAGTTATAAGTAGTTAGTGACTGAGTGAATGATGCGGGAGACAAATTGAATCTTGATCTTCCGGTACTTGGACTGAAGGGAGCTCCCTTCCCTCTAAAACTACAATGATTCTCAGATAAATAATCCACATATTATTTTTATTTATTCATGAAATAATGCTATAGAGTATGTCCCTGCTTTGGCTAGGCAATCTGGAATAACACAGCAGAACTTTTTTCCATTATTTACGTCAGATCGGGTTCCGAGGCCATTTTCTTTTTTCCTCATGAAGTTGTTTCAGTCACACCTACCATAATAAAGGGCTTTACATGAAAAAGATATTTACTGATAATCCTTCACATTACATTTACTTTTTTTTTTTTCATGTTGAAGTTTGAGGAAAGAAAGAGAACGGATCTAGGGTTTCTTGATATGAAGGAAATGGAAGTATATGAGGAGAGACTGATCTTTTTGGAAAAGATGGAAGAAGACAAATGTTTTTGTCCCAGGAGATGACCCAATGGTTCTAGTGTCGAATGCTTGAGAGAGTGGCGAGATTTCATTCTTGTCCTAACCAAGATTTTTGACTCCCTCCCAAGATAAGCATGTGGTATTAGAGCTTCGCTGTTTTTAGTGAGCTCTTTGTGTGGCTGACTGAGCAATGCAAACTCTGTCGTATCATGCCTTGGACACTGATTTACATCCCTATCGCTCCTGGTACAGTTGATAGGTTCCGGTTGTAGTTTCCTCATAAACTTTTTTAGACAAAGGGTTTCTTGGATTTTGGCCAAAACTGAGCTGTTGGCATCAAGTTCCCAGATAAAGACTATCTGAGGTTGATGCATTTTTGCCCATATATTCTCGTGTACACTACCCCTTTAAAAGTTAAAACAAGAACATTCAGATGCATTTCTGCTATCAAACGTTTCTCTTTTTATTTTATTTTCTCTCTCTAATATGGAGTATGTGGGTGTCTTTGCTTATTATTAGGTTTTAACTTTTTCCCTTGTAATTATTTTCGTAACTTATTATTCCATCCCGCTGAAGAAAAAAGAAGATTTGTTGCTGTTCTGAAAGGAGATCTGAACTCGTGCTACTCTAGATGATACGCACTAAGATTTTTGATAGATTCTACTCCTTCATTACCCGTGTAATATTCTTGGATGTACTTTTACCTTATTGCAGAGTGCAGCGGATTATCAACTAAGTCATGCAAACCCTAATTTTTTTTATATTACTGTTAAAGTGCAGTACCTTTATCTTTCGTGACAGTTCAATAAATGTTCATGACCTGCCGATGGTTGCAAACTATGTTATACTTTGTCCTTAACTTTCTTTGAGTATGTTTGGTTGTGATTATAGTGAAGATTTTATGCGTTTTTAATTGATTATAGTCATGATTTTGTGAATATCTTATTTCCAAAACCCACCCTCACTGCTTTCTTATTTTTTTAATGGGTTGCTCCGAGGTATCTTCCTAGCCGAAAGGCAGAAGACTAATCCTCCGTCCCTGCGGTCAGCAAGTGGTAGGGGACTGGCCAAATGGTTTGCTCTATTCACATGAGCGGGAATCGAACCCCCAACCGCATGCTTAAAGGACGATCGAGATGCTGAACCACTACGTTGGTTACTGCTTTCTTATTTTGTTATTTGCATTTCCACATTAAGTTAGATCAAAATTCTGAGAGGTGGTTTATTTAACATTTCTCTAACTTGACGAGCGTCTTTTTCTTTTCCACCGCAACTTGACCATGTCCATAAGATTAGTTTTAGTTTGTCAAAAGGGAACGTGAACATATTACAAACATTTAATTGCACCTTAATTTGACATTCCTTATCAAATATGACATGTGTATAAGAATCAAATAGAGAAAAAAAAAAGCTCTAACTTGAATATGATAATGGATAAAGGAAACTGAAATATTTTTTGATTGACTAAGTAAACAATAAGTCAGATTACAAATGAAATAATCAGAAAACTTGAAACAAGTCATATTTGAACATAATTCTCATCTGTTTCTGATGCTTTGAAAATGTTTTGATTTCTCCACAAGAAAAATCAGCCTGTGATGGTCTTGAAGTAAAAGTCTCCTTCATTTTAAACTGTAATATGCATCTGAGTAAGAGATTACACAAATTTCATGATGGTCATCGAATAAATTCTAATAGTTATTCAACCAACAATAAGAAACATGCCGACATCAAAGGGGTGTGCGCCCTCTAGGCAACACTGATTTAACTGTGTGTCGAGGTCCAAGTACACCACAAAAACAAAAGCCTATAGCGACAGACAAAAAACGTCGCTATTTCGTCGCTACAGACATATAGCGACGAAATAGCGACGAAAAATGAATGTCGTTATACGGCTTGTCGCAAAGCAAATTTCGTCGGCACTGCGTCGCTGTATTGTGACGAAAAAAATTGCGTCGATGTATCGTCGCAAAACTGCGACGAGAAACTGTCAGGTCTGCGACCTTTTTTCTGTTGTCGCTGTTTCGTCGGTAAATTATTTCGTCGCTATTTCGTATTTTTTATTTTTTTATTAATGTTCTGCGACAAAGAATTTCGTCGCAAAATTTCGTCGGTATATGTTTTACCGTCGCTATTTATTATTTTTTTATTTTTTGTTTCCGTTTTATTTCATCGCAAAATGTCGTCGTTAATATGTCTTTTCGTCGCTAATTTTAAATTTTTGTTTTTTTATTTCCGATCTGCGACTGACCAATTTCGTCGCCGGTTCGTCGGTATTTGTTATTTTTAAAAATATTAAATTTACTAATAATTATTTTAAATACATTATTTAATATTAAATTTTAATTTTTTTTTGATTTATTAATAATATTAATACATTATTAATTAAAAAGTTTTTATTATTATTATTTAATTTCTATAATATATTTTATTTTGTATATTAAATCATTTATACAAATATTATACAGTAATACGGTATTTGCGCATTCAAGTTCGTATAATTAAACAACACAAACGAAATAGAATCCGTAAAATTGTCAGATAGAATATATAAAAGTACAAAGAAAATGTCAATACAACAAATGAAATAGACTGTACAAACAATGAAAAATAAAAAACTATGAAGAGGAAGATGGAGGGGGATCATGCAGAGAAGAGTGACCATCAGGAGGGCGGGGCTGAGGCTGAGGCTGAGGCTGCGAGGAGTTGGAAATGAAAGTCATGACGACCTGCGACAGCTGGAAGATTTGCTGGTTCGTTGCCTGCTGCACCTGCATCGTCTGATGCTGCACATGCTCAAACGCCTGCTGAAGCGCCTGCTGAAGCGCCTGCTGCATCGCCTGCTGCTGCGACTGCAGTGCCTGTAAACTCTCCTCTTGCCTCGTCCTGATGGACTCTATCTCACGCTGCAGCGCCGCATTATCTGCTTCCAGGCGCGAAATATCCTCTGGCGTCGCAGAAGGCGCGGAGGTGCTGGCCTCAGAGGAAGCACCTGGATGCAGAACTTGGGAAAAGAATCGCGGCGCTGTTGATCCAACCCCGTACACCTCCTTCTTCTTCTTATTCTGAGGGCCGACGGTCCGAACCGCATCCCAATAAGCGCGGTTCTTGTCGGCCTGTTCGCCCCTATCTGCGAGTAATCTGTTGTACTCGTCCTGAAATGAGAATATGAATTGTTATGGTTTAGCAATAAAACAAACTAAGGAAAAAAAAACAAATGATATCGTAGTCTACTTACACTGATGTCGCGGGCCTTCGTCTTGATCCAGTCCTCCGTTCCGTCGGAGGCTCTCTTCCGATGCGTCTTGTAGAAGAGATCGTAGGAGGCTGGCCACTCCCCCGTCTCCTGGTGCTGAAAGAATGAAATAAAATATGTTAGTGATATGCAGAATTTTTAAAAATTTCGGCATGACCTATTCGTTTATCGGAGGTATCCCGACCTTAAAGGCCTCTCCCAAGTCAAATCACATGTACCACTTAAAGTAACCATATACGAATACCAAAAAAACAACAGCGCAACATAAGTAATCAACGAATATAGATAATTCACTTAACTCACTGAATGTAAATAATCCACTTAAGTCGATGAATGTAAATAATCCAATGAAATCAATGAAGGTCGTTATAATCCAATATTAAAATACTCACCATAGAACGCATCGTGGTGGCGTGGGAAACCGATCCACCTGAGTGTGTGGCAGGTGCTGGGCCCTGTACGTTGCCGCTACGCCGGTTCGCCGCGTTCCGGGCGCTGCGGGCTTGGTAAGCAGGGTCCCTCCACCCTTCTACCCACGCCGCCCAGACGGCCTCGGATACGTAGGCAGGCCTTATCCACGTGGGGTCACGCTCCGACTTGGTCTTGAGGGAGTTGACGAAGTCCCCGTAGTGTTTGGCGGCCCTATGCCGCCAGGCCTGCTCCACGTCGCGGGCGATGTCGGCTGGCCAGCTGTACGACTTCTGCAATTATCATACGGAGGAATAATAAAAGTGTGGTTAGAAAAGTAATGATTGATTACGCATCAAAAAGTGAAATTTATCAAATTTGAATACCTGAAACTCATCCCAGTAGAACCTACGTGTCTCCGGGGTGACACGGCCCCAGGTATATCCAGATGGGTCAAGCCTCAGGTGGAAGGACCGGGTGATGCAACCGGAAAGCGCGCCATTGTCCGATCCAAACCTGAAAGAGTTTAAGTTGTTAGGAAAAAATAACGCGTGAAATATATTTGAAAACATGTTAAATAAATTAATCATTACTTACGTATGGGTATCATTTGACCAAGGGAGGGGACGACGCCCTGATATGACACCCTGGTCCGATGCCGCATCAGACGCCGGATGAGGTGCTGAAACGCTGGGTGTGGGTGGCGTCGTATGTCTGGGGGGTGCGGACATGTCGGCAGACCGTAAAAGGTCTGAGTCCGCAGCCAGAGCGGCGGTCGAAACCGAGGCATACGTATCATGCTGATGAATGAACGCATCGAACTCTCCTTGAAGGTCCTGTGTAGATGGTGGGTATGTGGATCTCGTCGGTAAACCGTCACTAGCCATCAGATCTGAGAGGAACATATTAATAATTTTTAAACGGAGGTTTTCCAGCTTTAATGGCCTCTCCAAAGACAAATGCAAATCATACCGAAAATCATATGCAAACCTCTTACAAAACAGTTTGTACATGCATCATTCATTGGCCAAGCACACCACATTTCAACTAATTCAACCTTAACAACAATATTGGTGCATATATACCATATATACCCGTATATACCCGTACATACATATATATACCATATACATATATACCCGTATATACATATATATACCCGTATATGCATATATATATATATACCGTATATACATATATATACCATATACATATATGTACCAAAAATAGATTATATAATTATAAATATATTTAAATAGAAAAAATATATATACATACATAATTCTACCAAAAAAAAACAGTTTCTAATAATTTTACATATATTTATATACAAAAATTACAAAAGATATATTACAAATCTATTAAAAACAGTTTTTTACAAATTTAACTATATTTAAATACGAAATTAAATATATGTACCGTATATATGTACCGTATATATGTATTTGTGCGTGTATATATCTATTAAAAACAGTTTTTACAAATTTAACTATATTTAAATACGAAATTAAATATATGTACCGTATATATGTACCGTATATATGTATTTGTGCGTGTATATATGTATTAAAAACAGTTTTTACAAATTTAACTATATTTAAATACGAAATTAAATATATGTACCGTATATATGTACCGTATATATGTATTTGTGCGTGTATATATGTATTAAAAACATATACATACATATACCGTATATATGTATATGTGCGTGTATATATGTATTAAAAACATATACATACATATACATATACATATACATACATTTACAAATCTATTAAATACATATACATACATATACATACATATACATATACATACATACGGTAATTGCAATAAAAACGAAATACATACATATACATATACATACATACGGTACATACATACATATACATAAAAACGAAATATACATATACATATACATATACATACATACGGTACATACATACATGCGGTACATACATACATACGGTACATACATACATATACATAAAAACGAAATATACATATACATTTACATACATACGGTACATACATACATATACATAAAAACGAAACATACATATACATATACATATATATACGGTAATTGCAATAAAAACGAAATAGGAAGAAAAACTAACCGGAGAGGGGAGGTCAACAGAGAGGAAGCTCGTCGGGGGGGGGGGGGGGGGGTTCGCCGGAGGGGATTTCTTCGCGAGGGGGGGTTTTCGCCGGAGGGAGGGGAGGTTTTTGCGGGGGGAGGAAAATGGGGAAGAAGAAGGGAATTTCAGCTTATATCTATGAAATTTTGCGACGACATAGCGACGGAACTTCCGTCGCTATTTAGTTTCGTCGCTATTTTTCATGATCGTCGTTATTTCAAATTTAGCGACGAAATATTTCGTCGGTAACGCGTCGGTGTTATCATTTTTGAAAAAAAAATAATACAAAATATAAAGTAGTATATACATGAATATAAGTACATCAACACATACACACTTTCATATAAGGAGGTACATAAAAAATTTTGGCTAACGTCAATCTTCCTGGTCATCTGCATCCTCATACGCATCTTCATCTTCGTCTTCATCTTCATCTTCATCTACATGCTCGTCGTCCTCTTCATCCTCGTATTTGTCTTCGACTACGTCTTCAATATTGTAAGACGGTTGTATGTTGAGATGAATTTCGATAAAACCGCCGTTGGGGTCATTTAGAGGGAGGTCGTGCAGTTGAACATGTGTCGTATCTAGAACGGACGAGTTTTCTTCTTGAAATGCGGCGTCCATACCATCTGAAACTGTCTGTATACTCACATAAAACTTGCTCGATTTCACTTTGCACACGGCTCGCCAGTCTTTTGAGCTCGCATTCATCCTCGTTGTTGGATACGATAGATAGTACACCTGGGACGCTTGACTAGCCAAAACGTATGGATCGTATTTTCTGTACCGTCGCCCTTGGTGTATGTCTACCAACTTATATTGGTCGTGGACCTTTGTGCCAACGCGATAACCTTCTCGAGTTGTATCGTACCATTCGCACTTGAATAGGACCACCCGCTTTATAGGCAATGCGGGATATTCGAGCTCAATGATGTCAGTAAGGTAGCCGTAGAAGTCATCCGCGTCCGGGCTATTGTCATAACGCTTGACACACACTCCGCTGTTCTCCGACGATTTTCGGCTGGCATGGGAGACTGTGTGGAATCTATACCCGTTGACAAAACACATGTCGTGTTGCGTGACTCTGTTCAATGGACCCTCGGCTACTGGCATCAGAATGTAACCGTACTCATCGTCAGCCAGATGACCTTTGCTCGCCTGTAAAAGGACAAGTAAGTATACATCAATGGGGCAATAAATGTGTATCACATATCGTACACGTAACAGGCAAATACTAAACTTACATGCCACCTGAACCAATCAGCAAACTTGGAATCTAACTCATTGTTTATTGCATCGCTCGATATACCCGGTGAACGGTGTTGCAATAAATCAACGAACAAGCTGAAGCAAATTACGAATGAGTACCCTGTATATCTTTGTAACATAATGAATAGAGTATCGCAAGGTATTTACAAAATAAAATGGGAAATCGTTTATACCTCTGGAAACGGTCGACTTGACGGCAGTTGCGCAGAACATAAGAATGAGCAATCTTCAGCTCGCTGTCCCCTAATATCATTTCCTTTCCCTGTCCGTGAAATCTGATCGGATGTGTGAATATTAGGAGGACACCGGATCTGGAAATGCCGTCGTCGTTCCGGGGAACATCTCTGCACCTCGACGGGACATCTGGCTCGAAGTAATGAGACACGAAGGTCGATGCTTCCTCCGTCAGATAGGCATTGCACATAGAGGCCTCGACTTTCGCCTTGTTCTTGATGTTCAGCTTCAAATGCCTGAGATATCTGTTCATATAGTGAATATATGTTCAAATGCATATCGCTTAGACACATAAGAATGTCATGCACATAAAAAGAGTACCTCTCGAACGGATACATCCACCTGTACTGAACAGGACCACCAACACGTGCCTCGTATGGTAGATGAACTGGCAGGTGTTCCATTGAATCAAAGAAGGCCGGAGGGAATATAGTTTCCAGCTTGCATATGATCACTGGGATTTCGCCCTCCAGCCTTGACATATCATCCGCCCTGAGTCTCGTGGCTGTAAGACATCTGAAGAACATACTCATCTCAGTAATTGCTTCCCATACATTGGTTGGAAGCAGCTCGCGGAATGCAATGGGCATCAACCGTTGCATGAACACGTGACAGTCGTGGCTCTTCATCCCGTGCAAACCGCGTTTATTCACGTCGATGTTCTTCGACAGGTTCAAAACATGGCCATCAGGAAATCTAGCAGTCCCTAGCCACGATAACAACGCACTGACCTGCTCCGCATTCAGCGTGTACGAGGACTTCGGCATGTATGATGTGCCAACGGGATGCAGCTCCGGTCGCATGTTGAGGTCGCGCATATCAAGTCGTGCCTTCGAATTGTCTTTTGTTTTTCCTGGCACATTCAGCACTGTATTGAAAATGTTGTCAAACACGTTCTTCTCAATATGCATGACATCCAAGTTATGTCGGATCATATTGCTCTTCCAGTACGGAAGCTCCCAGAATATGCTTCTCTTCTTCCACCCGATACAGTAACGAGCCAGGTCTGCGTTGTGACTGCCGTCCGGATCATCAGCGACCCCCACGAATCCACAACTGTCTATCTCCTGCAGCACCTCTGCACCCGTGAGGAGCTCGGAAGTTTGTGTCCTTATCGACAATGCCAGGCATGAACGCCGTCACGTTCCTTCTGTACAAATGACGTCTGGGCAGGAACTTCCTATGGCTGTCGAACCAGCTTATCTTACGTCCATGTTTCAAGGACATCGTCTTCGCTTGCTTCATGCAGCAAGGGCAAGCGTATTTTCCCGCTGTGCTCCACCCCGACAACATAGAATAAGCCGGAAAGTCACTGATCGTCCACATCAGCGCGGCGCGTAGCTGGAAGTTTTGTTTAGTCGATACATCGAACGTCTCCACGCCAAACTCCCATAACCACTTCAGCTCCTGTATCAACGGCTGCAGTTATAGGTCGATCTTCTGTTTCGGATTCCTAGGACCTGGTGCGATCACAGTCAAGAACATGTAAGGCTTCTTCATGCACATCCAAGGCGGTAGATTGTACGGCGTCACGATTACAGGCCACGACGAATACTGCTCTCCCTACTATCCAAACGGGTTGAACCCGTCGGTGCATAAACCCAACCTAACGTTCCTTGTCTCCGACGAAAAACCCGGATGCGTCGCATCGAACGTCCTCCAAGCTTCGCCGTCAGATGGATGGCACATCTCACCGTCTTTCGTGTAGTGCTCCGCGTGCCACCTCATCTGGCTAGCTGTGGCACCGGATGCGTATAGCCTCTGTAGTCTAGGGGCGAGAGGTAAATAGTAAAATTGTTTTCTTGGCACGTTCCGGTTTCTTTTGTTCGTTCTCCACCTGCTTGTCCCACAGACCCTACACATGTCTTTATCCTCGTTGATGCCCCAGTATATGATGCACCCCTCTGAACAACAATCGATTTTCTGAACCGGCAGTCCCAACGCCTGCAGCTGTTTCTTCGTCGAATAAAAACTGTCGACCATTGTGTTCCCTTCAGAAAGAGATTCCCTCATCAGCTGACACATCCCATCGTACAATCTCTCCGTCATGCGGTGTTCCGTCTTCATGCTCGTCATCCGACCGATCATGGACATCTGTGTGTGACTACCGCAACCAGGATACAGCGGCGTGTTGGCGGCGTTCAGCATCTCAAAAAACTGTCTCGCCTGAGGGTACGGATCTTCCTCCACGAATGTACGCGGCTGTTCATCCGAATCCTGCATTTGTAACAACTGCTCTCCGGTAAATGCGCCAGCGGCTGCGTCTGTCACCATCTGCATGTATGGGTTGTGAGATCCCTCGCCTATTTCTTCGGCATTAACCTGACCGGGTCCCCCTTCGACGTGTACAGTTGCAGATGTAGACGCCCCCCTCATATTCGCCGTGACAGTACCATGTATGGTAATTGTGGACGAAACCTTGTTTCAATATGTGAACCCTCACGTCACCCGGATCCTTATATTTACGGTTTGTGCATTTCTTGCACGGACATCTAATCTGCGTTCCACTTTCATTACTCGTCGCAAAATCAATAAATTCTTCGAGACCTTCAACAAATCTAAAACACCACTCCCCGTTGTTTACTCTCTGGTACATCCACTTTCTATCGCTTCTCCTCGGATCCATTTTCTCGCTACACCTTGAAACTAACAGCAGCTATCTTTTTTCGTGTGTAGAAAAAATCAAAATTCCACATTTCTGTATTTTCGTTCAAAATTGATGATTGATGTGTTTGAAATGAGAGAAGAATGGGAGAAGAGAAGAAGAGAAGAAGAAAGACAATGGTTTTATCGTTCCCAGTACGTTACCTACAAACAAGCACACAATACCGACGACTTAGCGACGAACGGCGACGAACAAGAAACACAAATCCCGGAGACAAACAAACACATATACCGACGACTTAGCGACGAACATCGACGAACAAGAAACACAAATCCCGGAGACAAACAAACACATATACCGACGACGTACCGACGACCAGCGACGAAACACGTCGTTTGATATGCTTTTACCGACGAAGTACCGATTACATTGCGACGCAAAACGTCTCTTCATTCCGTACGACGTGTTTCGTCGCTAAGTCGTCGGTACATCGTCGGTAAAAGACAGTCCGTCCAGTTCCCCATGCTTACAACTTACGATGTTTTGCGTCGCTAATTCGTCGCTATGTCGTCGCTGAGTTCACTGTATAGACAGTGGATCAGCGTGTGCCCACAACAACATATAAAACAACTATTTTATAATCCAAAATGGTTCGTACTAAAGCGCAAGCACGACGTGGTGGACGTGGTGGTAGGGCGGCAACACCGCCAACTGAAGTGCCTTCTTCTTCAACTGTTCCTCCCCCACCTCCTCCCCCACCAGAGCCTTCTGAGCCTCGCCGGGATCGACAAATTGTCGAACTCCAAACAGAAGTACGAGATCTGTGGAAAATGTTAGATGAGGTGAGGGCGCATGTCACGGCTCAGGAAGAGCGTCTCGACTACATAGATAAAAGGCAGATGCGGATTAAATCCAAATCTGCACAGTTGAGACGCCAACTGAAGGCGTGTGCGGAGAGTATAGCTTCTCTCTGTTCGGATGACGAACAGTGAGTGGCTACTCTTCGCTATTTAGCTTTTTTTAAATATTTCTTATTATATTTTGTAATTTTTAATTTTTAATTTTATATTAATGAAGTTTGTTTTTTTAATATCGTATTTGTTTTCTTAATAATTATAACACGTGTTTAATCTCTTACGAATCCTGACGACGCACCTGTATACGCGAAATGTGGTTAAGAAAAATTTCTTCCGACTAATTCACCGACTAAACATCAACTATATACCGACGAAACCTAATACAACGACGAAAACCTACTAACTATATATATCTTCGACGAAACTTAATAGAACGACAAAAACCTATTAACCGTATCGTCGAAACCTAACTATATCTTGGACGAAACTTAATAGAACGACAAAAACCTACTAACCGTATCGACGAAAAAGGGAAAAACTAAATACAATGAGAAGAACGGGCTTCGCGGGTTTTTTTTTTGAATTTACCGACGCTTTATCGACGAAACAGCGACGGAAAACGTCTCTTCACATTATTCGACGCGTTTCGTCGCTATTCCGTCGCCAAGTTATCGCTATTCGGCAGTGTCAGTTTAGTTCCCAACGGTTGCATCGTACGATAAACATACGTCGCTAATTCGTCGCTACGTCGTCGCTATAACATCCGAAAGGTCATCACTGCACATTCACTGCACACACTGCACATTCACTGCACATTCCCAACGGTTGACAAATGCGTCGCTATGTCGTCGCTATGTCGTCGCTCATTTCACTATTTATACCCCAAACATCCGCTGTTATACATACACACATAGAACGTTATAAATAATCAAAATATGCCGCGTCGTTTTAAAAGAACCCCAAGGCGTGGTGGACGGGCAAACAGTGCCCCTCCAGAAGGGCCTCCTCCTCAACCACCATCGGTTGAGCGAGAGGGTTCTGTATCTGTCTATGGCCCACCGCCGCATCAGGATGATCAAGAACAAATGCCGGTGCAGGACGCCGACTTCCGTATGCTGATGGCAAACATGCATCAGCAGTCGCGGCAACTGCACTACATGACTAGAAGGCTGCGGAAGATGAAATTTAGATACTACAAGCTCAAGCGCCTTCTCAAAGAGTTTGCGGAGAATGTCGCGGCCACTCTTTCGTCCGATGACGAAGAGTGAACGGCCCATCTCCGCATCTCTTTTTAGATTTTTTTTTATTTTTTCGTTTGATAATGTAACTTCTTATTATTAAATGAATGAGTATTTTTCCCAATTACCGCTTTCTTTTTCCTTAATCAATACACGTGTTTAATTCTCGATGTATCTGCGACGACACAACGACAAACCGAATTACGAACGGAAAGTAATTCAAAACATTTGCCACATACGGGTTTCATTGACAAAAAAACGACGATACACATCTCCAAGAACTTAGTAAACGACGAATTTATTTTATACTTTTAGCGACACATTTGCGACGACATAGCGACGAAGCGTTATAAACTAAATAGCGACGAACAAAAACACGCAGAATAGCGACGAGACACCGACAAATCACCGACGTAATTCACCTGACTGACTATTTTTCTTTTAGCGACAACGAATTTCATCGTACTTTCGTCGCAATTAGCGACTACATTATTTTGGTCGCAGAGTCGTCGCTATTACCGACGAAACAACGACTATACGTTGTTCGTCGGTGATTTTTCCGTCGGCAAACCACAATTTTTTTGTGGTGGTAGCTGATGTGAATCCTCGATGACCTGTACACCTGGGAGGTCAATTGGTTTCGATTAGGGGTGTTAAACAAACCGAGCCGTTCGCGAACTATTCGAGTTCGGTTCGTGTTCGGTTCGTATTCGTTCGTTAATTATTCGTTATCGAGCCGAATTCGAATAGGTATTCGAGTTCGTTTAGTTAAACGAGACGAACTGTTCGCGAACAGTTCGGCTCGTTTAAACAGTTATAAGGTTATCGAGCCGAACTCGAACCAATTTTAAAGTTCGTTTAGCTAAACGAACCGAGCCGAACTATTCGTTTAGCTAAACGAATTCGAGTTCGAAAACTTAGTATTCGGTTCGGCTCGGTTCGTTAACACCCCTAGTTTCGATCCTGTGAGTATCTGGCCGATCAAATTACACTTTCGGATTTTTGTGGCGTGTCAATCTGGACTACGTACAAAAATTATAATAGGAGGGAAGTCATGTATCTAGACTCGTATTTCTGAGGTATATTTCTACTTAATGAAATCTTTTTGTTATAGACTCGTATCTATAGTATAACGCAATTGGTTCTTTTTTTTCTAAATTAAAAAAAATCAGAAAAGCTCATGACTAAATGGTTGTGTTCATTTTCCTTTTTAAAGGGTTAAAAGTGGTTCTCTCTCTATTTCTCTTATTTTTCCGGGATATGGCGATGTCTATTAACTGAAAATGCCCAGTTTACTTAGCATAAAAGAATCATAATCTTTCTGTTCCAAAAATATTGTTATAGTCGATTTTTTCTTATGCAATTCAGTTGAATTATATTAAAAAAATCAACTAGAACGATATTTATATTTTTCTGACATAAGGAATATTAATTCGATGAATCAAGTAAATGTCACAGTCCAGCCAGAACCCAAACGACAAAGTAACGGTTTGGGCTTTGAGCATTCATGCGAAAGAGATACCGTAATGATTTGGGCCTCGAAAATTAGTTCATTGCACTGAAATCATTCATCATATGTATAGTATAATAATTTGAAAACTGACAATTGAAATTTCCTATTTCTAAAGTCTTAAGGATACAACGACAACAATCATACTCAGTATATGTCAACAACAGTAAAAGCTATCGCTAGGGTCTGGGGAGGATGAGAGCCAGATAAACAATACCTCCATTACAAGAGATAGAGAGTTTGCTTCCAGTGAAATCCCGGCTCTATAGGTACCTGTATAGATATCATTCTAAAGTCTTAAGGATAAGAGATTAAAATGATATCCAAGTGTCAGGTTGGACTCGTGTTGTTAGTTGTCAATGAGGTTGAGCTTAAGTGGTTAATGAGATATTGAGACTAATAAATATTGGGTTCAAATCACTATAATTATTATCCAATTTATAGTGATATATCTATCACATAATGGCGTGGTCAAAAGAAATAAACTCATGTTATGATTTATTATAAATGGATACGTGCTTATCTTATTGTGTTAAAAAAACAAAGGAAATTTAATTTCATAGATTGTATGTATGGATAGCTTTCTATGTGTGTTTACTAAATTCTTTTACTAGTACACTAGCATACAATATGTCTATTATTGTGTCATCTATACAGATACATATAGAGTCGGGTTCTCACTGGAAGCAAACTCTCTATCCTTTGAGATGGAGGAATTGTTTGTATGTCGCTCACCCTTCCCAAATCATAGCAGTAGCTTTTGATATTGTAGGATATACTAGGTATGGTTATCGTTGTAGATTGTATGTACAGATGAGTTTAGCTCAGCACACCCCCATTTTTATCTTATTGGGTCTTCTATACAACTAAGTACATAAATTTTTGTATACATCTTGCTATGTTTAGAAAAGAAAATATCAAGTTAGGTTGGGTACTTTTTCTTTACAAATGGTCCCATCTTGTTCTTCCTAACTTAACTAGTTACACATTTTTGGTGTCGTTCAGATATACTCGATATGTGTTCCCGTAAGGTTAAATTCACACAAGAGAAAGGTTTAATTCTTCTAGTCTTTTCTTACTCATAGTGGTTCAAGGAGTCTTCTTTCACGTATTCACAATGACATAATGGACATAGTAATGTTAACTTTTACGTTATAATATTAATTAATCATGCACAACTTGATTATCCAAGAACCCAAAAGTCGACGATACCATGATACTTTTGTTATCTGAGAAATATTTGCATTAATTTAATTGTCAAACTTACATAAACTACTCCGCTGACCTGGTTTTATCCATTATCCGCATTGATATTTTTATAACAATTATTGTAGTTGACTTTGTAAACCACATAAAAAGTATACATGTGCGCTAGTTTCATGACATTAACATATAGATTTAACGTATAATAACATTGATAGGTGCTTTAATATATGTTAGGAGAAACGGAGATTTCAACCACTGATGCTAACAGCTCATCCCATTTGGCCACGCAGAGATTTTATCTTAATCATAAGCAATTAGGAGAAAACCAGTCCACAGTATTTTGTTATGAACGGCTGGTTTCCTCAATTTCAATGCATAATATTAACAAAAGATACACGATTTAGAGAGCGGGTCTTGGAGTAACTAGTAAAGTTGCTGTTGGTTCGAGACACAGAAATAGTATATTGCACAAAGTATATGCTAAGGATGTGTACATCATGTCGCAAAGTAATCCGGCTCCTTCCTGAACGCTCGCAATGGAAGCTTAGTGTATTGAGAATGTCTTTTTAGACGCTATAGAGGACTAACATACTAAGTTTTATATTAGTTAATCATTGTAGAGATATTGTTTGGAGACCCAGGGTTGATAATTTTGTTATGAAATTGAGAGGAAAATCAAAATTTAATGGGTATATTCTGCTCCAAGGTTTCTAATTAAGAGTTGCTCGTTTAACCTATTCAACGAATATATGTTTTAAATAGTATACATAAGTTCTAAATAGTTCAGAATTCACACTCTCAAATGTTCATGCAATGTAAAATATAGAACAAGCATGTTGACAAAAGCTATCAGTTGACATTTCATGTTACATGTATAAATAGAAAATTACAAAACCGTGTAATTGACTCGTCATGTATTTTTTGACATCCTATCCACAAGGCTCAAATTGATTAAGATTTTAACATTGAGGGAGTATTTTGGAGCAACTGGTAAGATTGCTGCTTTGTGATCTTGAGGTCATAGGTTCGAGCCACGGCAACAGCCTATTACGCAACGTGTAGGGTAAGACTGCGTACATCAGATTGCAAAGCGATCTGTCCCCTTCCCAGACACTACACAAACGCCGGAGTCTAATACACCGGAAACGTCCTTTTCAATATTTCGTTTACAAGAGTGGCATAAGTCTTTGAAACGTAAACATTATTCAGTTAAATTCATTAGATTCGGTTAAAACAGATATCATATTATTCAATTTAGTAATCTTATATGTCTAAGCGCGGATGAGATCCTAGGAGGCTAAAAGTGAGGTTAAAGGTGAGGTCTCCAATCACGCGTCGCCACGTGTACAAAAGCAAGGAGGTGCTGCAATTTTTTTTTAAAAAAATGGACTGATTTTGTACACGTGGCGACGCGTGATTGGAGACATCACTTTTAACTCCACTTTTAGCCTCCTATGATCTCATCCGGTCTAATCACATGCCTTTAACTATGTTAGGTATTTTTTTCTTAAAGATCAACTACCATTTCAAGGCTTAATAAGAGATAAAGCTAGTTTTCTTTTTTTCCATTGCCTCCCTGGTATTGTGAAGCAGAAAAAAAAAAAAAAGATGAATCAACTCGATAAATTGACAACTTTGAAAGTCAACTCTCTTCAAACCTTATCTATCTGACTTCCTGCTCATGTTTACTCATATGAATACATACACGATATTTAAACCTATCATGGAATTTTCTCTCTTTTTTATGCGTGCCATGTATATATATACATACATATACATATATGTAAATATGTACATTGGGCAGACACATACATATATGTGAAGACACATTCAAATTCCTACATTTTGTATTATTAGTACGTAATGTTATATCATAATTGATCAAGTTAGATTACATATTACAAAATTGATATAATAGTTCACACATCAATGACATCGGACCTTAAGGATGATATAAAATTTCATAATACTGTTATATTTTATTCACGAGTAAATCCCTTGATTGTTATACATGATTATTTCTAAACGAAACAAAATAGTCATCCTAAAATAACACTAAGATTTGTCACAACTTTATTTTGCCATATTTCCAACTCCTCTCGTTTTCCCTCCACATCCGAGATATATGTATAAACTGTACATATCTCCCAATATTTGGGCGAGGATTTAGTGACGCGGGGACCAAATGACGCGTCCAATAAAATGATGCCACATGACAGACCCAAAACTTTTTCTTTCATTTTAGGCCGATTTTCATTTATGCTCCAAAATAACTCATCCCTAATTATTTCTTTCT
Source organism: Eustoma russellianum (assembly GCA_036186865.1). Lineage (NCBI taxonomy): Eukaryota > Viridiplantae > Streptophyta > Magnoliopsida > Gentianales > Gentianaceae > Eustoma > Eustoma russellianum. The sequence goes on from AP025061.1 coordinate 34,411,506, forward strand.
GTCGTGAAACCTGAAGCTGTGAACAAAACCTTAAACCCCGTCTGATTGTTGGAGATTTCTTGGAATCACTGGGTAAAGAGTTAGGTTTAGAGGTTCTACAAGATCTCACTCACTTGGAGAATAAAGAAGGGGGTGAAGCTGTTCACAGGGAAATAAGAACGACAAATCAGGTAGAACACAATAAGCAACTGGAAAACAGAGAAGAGGTGGTAGGTGAAGAGGAGAAGTGGTGAATCATCAGAAGATGACCGGAAAAGAAAACGCAACCACCATCGACGGAGAAGCAAATATTCTAGTCGGCATCGTGACTACTCAAGATCAAAAAGGAAAAAGAAAAGATCATCATAGGATAACAGTAGCAACAATAGGCACGCATAGCACCGTAAACATAGACATAGAGACTCTGCAGAAAGAGATTCTTGATATGGTTCTGGAAGAGAATATACAAAAGCAAAGGACAGGCATAGATAGTGGCGATGCTGTGTCTCTTGCTCATATTACCAAGATTTCCATATTACACAATAAAGTTTTTGGGTCTGCCACGTGGCATCATTTCATTGGACGCGTCATTTGTCCCTGCATCACTGAATCCTCGCCCCCAATATTTGCCATTCAAAATGAGACATAAAATTACTCCGTAGAAAAACAGTAAAAAGTGATGAGTTCCAAATGAAAAAGAGATACAAGTGAAAATTTTTGCCTCATAACATAGATCAGTTGGTATTTAAGTTGAAAAAATTTACAACTGAAACGTCACATGTTTGAACCGAAACACGTGCATCGTGGGGGTATAATAATGTTATCTGGACTGATAATGGCTTAAACCATTGTACCATATCCAATTGGATTAAAGAGTTGATGTTCCAATTTACACTGAGCATCTTGTATGGGTTATTGGTCACGTCTTACCAATTTAGGAGACTGTTAAATCTATAATTTACATCTTTCACACAGTTTTATGAAACTGAACATCTTTCAGTGATTTACACTGAGCATCTTTCACACAGTCTTATGAAACTGAAATAATGAGTCTTTGACCTTTTGCATCTAAAATAAATTTGGTTCCCTAAAAAGTAATAATTACGTGAGCAAAAAGTATTGTTTGTCTGTCACACACCTTTTCCAGACCCTAACGTTAGATTTGTTGTCGTTGAGATATACTGAGTATGATTAAAAAGAATTAGTAACCCCTTTGAACAAAACGTATCAAAGCCAAAAGTATTTTCTCCTTCACATAATCTAACCTCTTTATTCAGTAAAACCTGGACTCGATGCCTTGCACTAAAACATTCAAGCAAAAGGTGAGAGAGTATATACATATATACTCCCTCTCTGTGGCTGTATCAAATTTTATAGCTATGCTTAAATGAACGGCGTTCAAGTGTCCCTATGAGGCAAGAGCTCTTAAAATCAATCTTTTCCAAGCAATGACGTATTGCTATATCATTCATATACAACAACATTATCCCATTACCTTATAAGATCATGTCTATAGCAGATATAAAAGAAGTCTGATGTATGCAACCATACTATATGTTAAAAACACATAAGGTTGTTTTTCGATTACCCAAAATGAAAATTGTGTCAAGGTATATCGATCAACTGCTACTTCACAATATAATAAGCGCAACCAATTTCGTGAGTCATTTTGCTTTATTACATCATATTCCAAAGTCAAGCAATGGTGTCTTTAACTACATTAGAAATGGGTTCAGATCAGGAAAGGCCAAAGGTGAGGCAGAATATGAGGTCTCCAATCACGCGCCGGCACGTGTACAAACTACTCTTTTTTTTAAAAAAAAGAAATTTTAAACCTCTTCTCTTTTTCTACACGTGGCGACGCGTAATTGGAAGCCTCGTACTTTGTCTCACTTTTGACCTCTCCTGATCTAAACCAATTGAAATGGGTTCAGATCATGACAGGTCAAAGGTGATGCAGAATATGAGGCCTCCAATCACGCGCCGACACGTGTACAAACTACTCTTTCTAAAAAACAAAAAAATTTTAAACCTCTTCCCTTTTTCTATACGTGGCGACACGTGATTTGAAGCCTCATATTTTGTCTCACTTTTGACCTCTCCTGATCTAAACCCATTGGAAAGGGTTCAGATAAGAAGAGGCCAAAAGTGAGGCATAATGTGAGGCCTCCAATCATGCGCAGACACGTGTACAAATTACTCTTTTTAAATCACTCATATCATCCGTTTAACGCAAGTAATGTGACGTATCAATCAAATCATCAATTTACACAGCATTATTCGGTTAGAAAACAAAGTAAAAATGTCATCCTTGTTACAAACACAGTTCACACAAAGGATTTTTTTCGTTGAAGTTGGCACATCTTTATGGATCTCATATATGTGAATATTTTTGAAATTTTCTTTGTCAACTTACTAAAGAATATTAATTGCTTTATAAAATTGCATTACTAATTAATCGTTTGCGGGTTTCAAGCTACTAGCAATAACGATGAGGATCAATTTGGATCCACGGGTACCTGCTAATTTTTCCAATAATTGAGGTAATTAATTGATAATTTTGATAAGTCAAACTAATCAAGAGAGCTTATATAAGATTGTCTCTCTCAATCTGAGATACTCGAATTCAATATTGTTTAGTGGTCTGCCCGAAGAAAAGTGGATATTATTAGTATGCGACTTATCGAAGCAAAGATGTAGACAGCTGAGGCCAGCTTCTGATGAATCATTTTCAAATGATGTAATTGTTTGACTATTTAAATAAGAGTAAGGGCTGTCAAAAATTCACTAACTCTGGAGCAAAAGTCAAAATCCCTGGTTCTAGGGGATAGGATCAACTCACCGCAAGTGAGGTACGATGACACATGACCGCGCGACAGGTGGTAGCAAGGGGGATGGTGAGGCTAGATGAGGGTGACCCTCATCTAGCCTCACCATCCCCCTTTGCTGCCACGTGTCGCGTGGTCACAAAGGGGGTGAGGAAAGTTGGGGTGAGGATATCCCAACCCGGTTCTAGGAGCCTCCGACGCCCCAGCTCCAAGAAATATTGTTGTGGAGGATGTAAATCAGGAGCTCAACGGCCCCCTTGGTTAGTGAGGTTTTACACAAGGAGCTCACACAATATGGCACATTGAGTTTTTGGCCCAACAGCAGTAAAACATCCACATTTTGTATCCCTGATATCGAACCAAGTACTTTTTAGGAGCAAATCCAACCTGAAGACGAACTAATCTGGGCCAAAAAAAAATTCACTAACTTAGTTCCTGTGTGCATGATCTATGATGAAATCGTCGGATGGTATTGTCTTTTCAATATTTCTATCTTGCTTGATCCGAAGAAAAAAAAAATTATATCTACCTTGCTTTTCTCTTGTAGAATCAAAAGTCAAATCGATCGAAAAAAATAAAAAATACAACACATAAACAGAAGAATATGTAACTCCCATCAGTTAAAGAAGTTTCCAGTTGATTTAATCTCATACATAATGATAGGATCGTAAAATAAAAAGTAATCATCCCTGCTGGCAATTTTTTCATTTAATGATAAGAACATAGAGGATAATTCTACATATTTTAGTAATACAACAAGATTCATATCCGGTACAACCCAACGACATCAAGAGTTACCGTTAGGGATTGGAGAGGGTGAGAGTCGGACAAACAGTAACTACATTCTAAGAGATAGAGAGTTTGATTATAGTGAGATCTTCGGCTCTATATGTACATGTATAGATGACATAATAATAAGCAAAGGGATAGAGTGTTTGATTCTAGTGAGACCTTCACCTCTATATGTACATGTATAGATGACATAATAATAAGAATATGGTGTGCTATTATACTAGTGAAAGAATTTAGTAAACACAATTATAAATCTTTCGATACTAAAATAGTCATAACCGTATATATGCACAAACTGAAAACCTAGTCGTACCTTTAAACTTTTTGTGAAACAGGTATGAGTTTGTATCAAATATCTCTGCAAGATGATATATATATATATATATATATATATGTATATAGAGGAATAGATTGATAGACTTTATATTAAAAAAAAGAGAGAGAGATTGGTCCTCAAAAAAAAAAAAAAAAGAATAGTGGGATGTGCAAATGTATTCTGGCCTTTGTTATGGTGCATCCTATTAAAAAAACGTTGAGGTTCCTAAGAAGAGGGAAGGAACTATTTTGGATGTTTTGGAAATTGTTTGACTATCGATTCATACTACATTTTTCGTTTAAGCTATGGTTGATTATCAATCTCCATGAGGACAAGTCAAATAACTATGTTATCTACATTGGCAAGATAACTTTTTGTGTTTTGACTTTCTTTTTGGTCAGAGGTTTTGAATCTTGGTTTCATTAATTTTTTTTCCTTCACACACATTTTTGAACATTTTTGGAAAATGTTGAACCCAAACCAGTAAGGGTCTCTGCCACCCCGATCTTACAGGGTGTGTAGGAATGTAAATCAAGTTTCCAGTATCTACTAGTAGAAGTTTGTCGTAGCACAGGGACAGCACAAGAAGCCTATTGACACCGATGTCATAGCACAAGGACAACACAAGGATCCCATTGGCACCGATGTCATAGCACCACAAGGAGCCCATTGACACCGAAGGAACAACTGACGGGCTGGCCTGTCAGCCTATCATGTCATTCCACGGGCCAATAGTGCTCCCACACTGTGCAACTAGCCTGGAGGGAGTTTAAACATTCTTGTCTTTCACAAAGTGCGAACCCCTGACTGTTGAACCTTTAATACAAGTGATCCCTCCACATATGTATATATACACACATACATAAATACATATCTATATGTGTACACGCATGCAAAATGTGATAAGTGTATTATATAATTGGTCATCAACTGATAATGCATTTTTAGATACATTATGCTAATAACTTTTTTCCACTATAATCCATTGATTAATTTGAGCCATAAAATATTGAATCCTGACTCTGCCACAGTGAACAAAAAGGATCCCTCCCACTCATTACATGTTTGAAGCAACCAAAAGAGAAAAAGGTTCTCCGAATGGTGGATATTATGCTCCAAATCAACTATTGCTATTTCTTGAAATTTCATTATCCATCGAAATGTAAGATCAGAATAGTAGCAGTAATTTGACACCTGCCACTAATCGAAGTTAGGCACCGTCCTCACAGAAAAATTATAGCATTATGAACACCAAAAATGATGGCACAAAACCAGGTCAAAATTGCACGTACCGCAACAAATGTTTTCCCTCGTTAGGTGGGGACAGGATCTCCTGCCGCTTTTACCCTCACCCAACTCCTCACTGCGCGCCACGTGACAGTAATGGATGGTGAGGTTAAATACGAGTGATCTTCATCTAGCCTCACCATCCTCTACTGTCCGTGTCGCGCGATGAGGAGTGCAGTAAAGGAATCCTAACACCATTAGGTGGAGGTGACGTTTCTTTCAGCTTTTTGATACTTTTGTCACGAAAAAATAGCTACAATCAAAATTGAATCCCTAGAAAGCCTTTGTTCGGGAGCAAAAGACTAAATCTTTCGTCTCATGGTCTCCACTGTTCTAACTTATGAAGCTACGTAGAGAATATAAATCAGAAGCTTAGTGGTTTTTAGATTGGTAATGTATTACCAGACAACTCAGACAAAGAATCCCCTACAAACCGAGCCTATAACCCAGCATCCCATTGGACCGGATTCAGACATTTAGCCTTCAGGCCTATGTAGAAGTGTTGCTCTCATGCTAAGCGTGTCCTGGTTCAAACCAACACATTTTGAGAGCAATGTCCTAACCTGAGTACCAACTGAGGTATATTCCGGAGGCCTCTAGAAAGCCTTTATTGCCTAGCGTTTTGTAGATGATGAAGATCCAAAGAGAAGTCATAATGAACTGTTTTTCAGAAGATGTTTTATTTGACAAAACTCGTCCCAAGTTGTGGCACGTAATATATTGAGTTTCCGAGTGTCTAAAGAAAAAGTTTAGAGTGACAAGTGTCTTGGGATGAACTCTTTACTTGCAGATGTGCTTAAAGTGATAATTATCAAAGGTCTTTCATAAATATAGTACTGATTCAGGTGTTTATTATTTAGGATATTTCAGTGGGAATTTATGTTTAGGTGCTCATTTGGTTAAAATACGTTCTACAAGGTTTGTGCTAATTCTGCAGATTATGGTTTAAAGTTTGGTTACAACTCTAAACTTTGATTTCACTAAGGAAACTAGTTGAATAGACATGTTGTAGTCACATTGCGTGTAATTTTTATGCTATACTTCCATGCTAGATCTATTCATTTAGCAGAGATAGGATTCCTTCACTGCAAAGAAGGTGCGGTGACGCGTGACCGCGCGACACGTGGCAGCCAGGGGCGTTCACAAGGGGGGGCATGGGGGGGGCAGCCGCCCCCCAACTCGGAGAAAAAATTTAGTAGGTAGGTAGATACAGTTGTATTTTTGATTATCTAAATTTAATGTATCTGTTTTTTAATCCCAAAACTATCTCATGATATGTGATATATGTGTGTTACTAAGTAATTGACATCATTGCTACGGAAATGGATACACACTTCACCGAAGCCATCACATTTAATTAGGTGCGTGATGTGCCTTGATCCTTCCAATTCTTTTGCAAATTTTGATCATAGTCAATTACTATATCTTGTTGAGTTATATCCAGACGATTTCACTACCAATGATCGAATTGAGCTCAACCATGAACTTAAAAGTTACATTGGTGATATGAAATCAAATGAAGTATTCTCTCATAATACTAATCTTGGAGTTCTTGCAAAGAAGATGGTGGAGTTGAATTATCACAATTACTTTCCTTTAATATATCGGCTCATCGAGTTAGAACTGATCTTACCTGTCAGAACAGCGAGTGTGGAAAGAAGTTTTTTTGCGATGAATATAATAAAGACTGATCTGCGCAACCGATTGGGAGACGACTTACTATCGGACTGTTTACTGTGTTACATCGAGAAGGAAGTTTTTGGAACCATTTCAAATGAAAACATTATGCAACAATTTCAAAATTTGCGGCTACCGATAATCCCTCATGCTGCTCGTCCTTCATTTCGTAAATAAAAGGTATGTCGAGCGTTAAATTAATAACTTTTGTTGGATATTGCTTCTTGTTAATGTTGCTTATGAATAACTTTTGTTGGATATTGTTGATGGTTGCTTATTATTGTTGCATTTTGATTAGTGGATGTGTTGGTTTAGATTTTATGTTATAATATTTGCATATATCTATATTGTAAGGGAGTTTTTGCCGGATTTTCGATGGAATGTATATTGAGTCCGAAAAAGTAGACGGTGATTCAGTGTGAATTTTGCCCCCCCCCAAAATTTGTCCTGCGTCCGCCAATGGTGGCAGCAAGGGGGTGGTGAGGCTAGATGCGGGTGACTCTCATCTAGCCTCACCACCCCCTTTGCTGCCACGTGTCGCGCGGTCACAAAGGGGGTTAGAAAAGTATGAGTTAGGAGATCCTTCAGCGCATACATCACAATTGCTACGACTCACCGGCACAGGCTACTTTGATCCTATATGGACTTTATTGATGGATCAGACTGGAGATTTTTGTGTTGAAATCGGATTTCTTTTGAGCTCATAAGGTTATCATGTACGTAATTGAAATTTTGTGATCCAAGTAGAAGATTGTTGGGTTATTATTTAATAATAATCTAAATTGTGGGTCTACATATATTTAGTTAATTATTATTCACTGGTATATTAATGAATCCAAATAAAAGTGATTATTTGGTTTAGGTTGAATTTTGAATATCTCATAAAGTCTGGTTCTTTGAAGTGTAGAAAACTATAAGGTTAATATGTAATCATTATGATGGACAATACTAGATAACATAAATAAGGAGGTTATGGTTCACAAAACACGTTCAGTTTTTCTCTTTCTTTTTAGCAAGAAAAGAGTAAGGGTTTGACGTGATGTTTTGGAAGATCTAATCTAAAAAAGTTGAAGCCCAATCAATAAGGGTCTCTGTCACATCCAGTCTCAAAGGTAGTGTAGGGATGTAAATCAGGTACCGAACGGCCCGTTAGTAGAAGCTTGGTCATTTACACAGTAGTCTGCATAAGATCTAATCTATCAACCATAACAATTGCGCATATGGATCTAGCTATGTTTTTGGTTTAATTTTGACACACAATTCTTGATGATTTAGCATGATTCAATCTTGGTTGTGCGGTAGTATTCTCCATAAAATTCTTTCAACCATCACTAGCATGTCAATATTCTTATTTACGTATATCTTATTGATTAATGAGTATTATTAAATGAATAAAATAATAGGAGTTTATAAAGACAGATGATTAAGGTTAAGGATGGTAGACAAGATATAGGACACCTTAGAGCATAATTAGAAGATTAGATATTATTTACACTTTAGTTTGACTTTGTATATTTTGTTTCAGTCCTTTTCTTTCAATTATTTGTGCATGTTCATTATTATGACCATATTATACACGTTAGGAGTATTTTAATATCGGCAGTCTCCTCTTTGTATTTCTTGAATTACCTCGCTAACACACTAGCACATCATATCCGTATTCTTGTGCCGTTCATACAGATACATATAGAGTCGGGGGTCTCACTGGAAGCAAACAAGGGATAGAGATATTGTTTGCCTGCCATTTATCCTTTTCAGACCTTAACGATAGATTTTGCCGTCGTTGAGAAATACTGGGTTTGATTGATTGATTGATATAATCACCACCAAGCATATTAATCCCCGGATATTTGTATATATTTTATGACGGTGACACTTCATTTGTACTTAGCATGTTACACGTATCATATAGTAACATGTATTATATCATGTATTAAAAGAAAAATCAATTATTTTATGCCCATTAGTTAACCATTGACTGTACATACGAAAAATAATTTATTTATAAGGTTGACAATTCATGCTCATAATTGCATCATGGACAATTCATCCTTATTCGTGCTTGTACATGAATGTCAAAGGTTTTGGTTTAGTAAGCTATCTACTTATGTGGATAGTCTCAAGGATATGATAATTTTTAGAGGAAGAACTATATTTTATGGTGAAAATACTGATACCCTTAAGATTTATATAGAAGTTTTGAATATTTCATAATGTGAATTAGGATCATAGGAGAAAGTTTTAATTTTCGATTTACAATATACGTACAATGAAGTTGATATGTAGAAAGTTTTGAAATAGTTATGGTACTTATTATTCTTTAATTGATATGTAAAAATGAAAAGTGATTCTTTTTTTTTTTAATGTTATTACAACCACCTCCTTCGTGACATTTTTGTCACATACCAAGTTTTAAAATGTAACATTTTGTCACATGCCGAGCTTTAAAATGTAGGACTAAGCTCCTATATTAAACCCAACCAATTTCATTTCATGATATGATATTTATCACTTCATACCAGATTCTTATTGGCTACTTCTTTTGTTTTAAAAAGAATGTCTTGGTTGACCTTTTAATATAATGTATTTATATTAAAAATCAACTAAGACAATATAATTGAACGGAGGAAATAAGGTAACTCAGCACCGCTACATAATTACTTACATAATATTGATTGAAAAAACTATTAGAGAAAAAGTAAACAAGATTACTTTCATATAGAATTACATTGACAAAGTTCGTTCCAACATAAGTTCCTTTATTATAAAAAGAGGTGTTTCCATTTCCAATGGAGTGAAAGACACACCCTTATTTGACTTTGGAATATGATTAAATAAAACAAAATGGCTCAATAAATTAGCTGCAATTCTTATATTGTGAAGTATCAATCGATCGATACAACTTGACGCAATTTTCATTATGGTTCATCGAGAAACAACCTCTGTGTGTTTCTAACACATGGGAATGGTTGCGTACATCCAACCCATATACCCTGCCATAGACGAGATTCTTTAAAGCAATGAGGTAATGTTGTTGTTCTTGGAGTAAAAGGTAAAATCCCTCACCCCGGAGCCCCCTACTACTCCAGTCCTGCGGAGGATGTAAATCAGGAGTCCAACGGCCTCCTAGATTGGGTGATATCTTACGCAGTTACCCACACAAGGTGTCCCTCACAAGCCAGGCCTTTGGCCTAGCAGTAGAGGAACACCCACACTGTGCGTGTTTATGGATCCAAACTCTTGACTTTTTGAACAAATCTCAATCCGAGTACCAACTGGACTATGTCCTGGATGCAACGTTGTTGTTGTTCATAGTATTATAAAAAGAGGAGGGGGGGTGTGGGGAGTTATAGGGGCAATATTGGGAGAAGGAAAATATCTGAGGTCTACAAATGCGGGGGGAGGAAAGGCCTCCTAGTTGTCAACCAAGGCCTTGAGCATCTAATTGTCATAAAATTTGTGTCAGCAAATCTCTCGGCGCTGTGCACTCTCCACCTTCTTTGGAGCTATTTCTACCCTTCTTTTTTACCTTCTCAACCCATCAATTCTATGTGAATTTGCAGCCAAATACTTTGGCTCAAATTCATATTCTCTGTACATAATTTTCACCTGTAATCTCAGAAAAAACCTTTGGGGTCATTAACATGTCCTGTTAGAACTCCTACCAAGTCCCAGATCCAGGTTCCCCTCTCTCTTTGCCTTCCTTTTTCATATATGTTTCTATACATGTTATATGTGCCTTTCTTCTTCTTCTTTCCGTCTTTTTCGCTTTTGTTCTTCTTCGGTCATCAAATGCAGCAGGGATGCATATGGTTATACCTAATGCATATTATATCTGGTCGTACATCATTTGATATACGGGTTTGGATAGTAAATATTAGTAGTTAAAAAAACATTATTTAATGTATTGTATAGTCATTAAACTTCTTTTGATTTCTAATTACCGTTGCTGTATTTTGACATGTCTCAATGGTTATAACTAATGCTTAACAACGTTTGCATGCTAGAAAAAGAAAACGCCGCTGTATTCAGAAAAGATGTGATAGAACTAGGATCTCATAATTCTGGAAACCAACGCAACGTTATGTTGGTACTTTTATGGTTAAGTTGAATAATTTTTAGGGGTATAATTAAGTATGGGTTTGGATCACCTCACCTGCATTTCTCTTATCATTCTTCTCACCGCACACCACACCACCTGGCAGCAGAGGGGTTGGTAAGGCTAGATGAGAGGTGATCCGCACATACGTGTATGAGGAGGGGTGTTGCCACGCGTCGTGCAGTGTGGAGAGTGGTGAGAGAAACATGGGTGTGGTGGTCCCAGCCCTATAAGTATAGCTAGATTTTCGAGGAGTAATTTATGTCCACATCCTTCAAAAATATTGGAGGGCATAGGAGGCATAGCTGCAGGTTCATCTGCGCAGTGAGCAAGGGTACCCTCTGCCCCCAACGGGCATAGTCCAATGGTAAGTGACAAAGGTAATTGGGGTTAGAACCCCAACGTCCCAAGTTCGAGTCCGTGTGGAAACAATCCTTGTTGAAATATTATAAGGGTTGCCTCTGGGCTGGCTGAGTCCCGAGTGTCCTCTCCCTTTGCAGGGCTGCCGGTGGAGCACGTCTCTTGATTTACATCCCACCTGACTAAGGAGTCTCTAGTACAGATGGGAGGAGAACCCACCCCTCATCAAAGCAAGGGTACCCTCTCCCCTTGGACTATGCCTTCATTAATGGGGCTCGTTGACATCGTACCTTGATCTTTTCTCCATCAAGGTTCAGTTCTCAATCTGGATCTTTATTAACAACTAGATAGTTTTTAGCTGGTGAGAACGGGTCTTGGATCAATTGATAAGGTTAATGTTTTGTCGCCTTAAGGTTACAAGTTCGAACCACGAATTCAGCTTCTTGCACAAAGTGTAATGTAAGTGTACGTACATCAGATCGCTTCGCCATCTGACCTCTTCCTGGATCCTTCACAAATAAGCAGGAGTCTAGTATACTGGAAACGCTCTTTACTGTTTTTAGATTGTAAAACGGTATACCATTTAGACAACGACCCAATATTAACGTAGACATTTGTTTTTCTCCCTATGGACAATAGTTCATGGAGTGAATCTGGTATGGGAACAATTCGTGTCATGCCAAACATGATTTTGGGGTGTTTGTATATTTAAAATTTTTGTTTTGGAATTTTTTGATCTTATTTTGATATATAGTTACCTAAATTTCTTTGTGTTTGTTTAGTTGAACGAATTTAAATTTTATTTTGAAAGTCAACTTTATTCGTAATTATACATTTCTGTTATCTTATTTTACTAGTACATATCAAAATTCATGTGAATTGAATAATATTTTCTTCAAGATTGATTTCATCTTGTTGCATTTTGAACCAAGTCCATGTCTTTAAAAGGAAAAAAAATAACTTTTCTTTTGGGGTGAAAATAGATTGGCTCATCTCAATGGAGTTTCTAGAATACAAGGATGGATAAATTAAGATTTTGTTTATGTAAGAAGATAGATTGTTACCAAACCACTATCTTATAGTAATAATGTGACCAAAACCCTATTTTGTTATGAATTGTTCTAGTGTTAATTAACTGTTGATCGATACAGCTTGACGTATGAGTCATTGGAAGACAATCTCTGTATGTTGTTAACACATGAATATGGTTGCAAACATCCGACCCTTCCATATCCCGCCATAAGCGGGAGCCTCTAAGACAATAATGTGTAATGTTATTGTTGTAGTTCTAGTGTTAAATAACCGGTTATATTATAAATAATTAAAAACCCTTGTTCTAGCGATTGAGTGCGTCTTCTCATGACAAAAGTTTGAGCCTTCAACGAAAAGAAAAAAGAAAACAAACTCAAACCTGTTGGAATAATAAAATGGAGCTCGTTTAATCTAAAAAGGAAGCTCACAGTCTTATGATTAAAGATTGGTTGAAATGATTATCACTTTTTTTATCAAACTTGATTAGATCGAAAAAGAAATTTGGTTTTTTTAAACTTTATTTGAACCCTATTCTCAATTCTAAAACTCCATATGATGAAACCATAAATCTGTTTTCTCCGTGATTCATTGTTTATTCATGAATCTGCAGTCACTTTCCTATTCCAGTAGGTAGTCTGACTGTTTTTCTTTGAAGTAATTGCATTTAATTTGCTGCATATTTCGAGACAAAATATTCATTAAGCTTTCTGGGACAATGTAAATTCCCGGAACTTATTAATTCATCACATTTTATGTAATTTTTCTTTTTCTCTGTGGGAATTGTGATGGGTTTCAGTTCTGAGTTGGAAATCAACTAAACTGCATGCAAAAATTATTAGGAAAATATTGTCTCCAGTAATCCTAATCAAAGTTAGTGCATTGTTATGGTATCTGATTGATGAATAAATTTTCAGGCGTTGAAGCAAGAATTACGCTGTTTGTAGTATAATTTGGGGTGCTTTAAGGGGCAAAAATGGCCTCAAATGCTGCACCAACCTGTCCACCACCCATGAAGGCTACCTCTAATGGTGCCTTTCAAGGGGATAATCCTCTGCATTATGCTATTCCTCTGTTAATCATCCAGATTACCCTTGTGGTTCTGCTCACTCGGATTCTGGCTTATATGCTCAGGCCTCTAAGACAGCCCCGTGTGATCGCCGAGATTGTTGTAAGTTTAAATCATCCACTTCATGCATGGATTTTCATGTTAGTTCGAGTAGTTTGGATTATGAAGAAGATATCTGTTGTAATTTCATATTTTGACTCCTCTTTTGTTGTGTTGTCTTTTGCTATGCAGGGAGGAATTTTGCTTGGTCCGTCTGCTTTGGGTCGCAATTTGGATTATCTGCATGCAATCTTTCCTCCCAAGAGCCTAACTGTGCTGGATACACTTGCGAACCTTGGATTACTTTTCTTCCTGTTTCTTGTAGGCCTTGAACTTGATCCGAAGGCTCTTCGAAGGACAGGAAAGAAAGCTTTATGCATTGCTCTTGCAGGAATCAGTCTCCCATTCATAATAGGGATTGGTGTTTCGGTTGTTTTAAGAGGGACAGTTTCCAAAGGTGTTAGCAATGGTCCTTTTTTGGTGTTCATGGGAGTAGCTCTATCTATCACTGCATTCCCTGTTTTGGCACGTATCTTGGCTGAACTGAAGTTGTTAACCACTGATGTTGGTCGTATGGCCATGTCTGCAGCTGCTGTTAACGACGTAGCTGCATGGATTCTACTAGCTCTGGCTGTTGCCTTATCTGGTGCAGGCCGTTCTCCCCTTGTGTCATTATGGGTGCTTTTGTGTGGAAGCGCTTTTGTAATTATTTGTGCGTTTGTTGCACCTCCAATATTCAGATGGATGGCTAGACGATGCCCTGAGGGTGAGCCTGTAGATGAGCTGTACGTATGTGCCACATTAGTAGCTGTTTTGTGCGCAGGATTTGTTACGGACACTATTGGGATCCATGCTTTGTTTGGGGCGTTTGTGATTGGAATTCTAGTTCCAAAGGAGGGGCCTTTTGCTGGTGCTCTAGTGGAAAAAGTAGAAGATCTTGTTTCTGGCCTATTCCTCCCTTTATACTTTGTTTCAAGTGGACTAAAGACAAACGTCGCCACCATTCACGGAGCTCAGTCATGGGGTCTTCTTGTTTTAGTCATTTGTACAGCCTGTTTTGGGAAGATTGCGGGTACTACGTTGGTCTCTCTTGCTTTCAGGATCCCTTTTAGGGAAGCCATCACTCTTGGCTTTTTAATGAATACCAAAGGACTTGTGGAGCTGATTGTCCTCAATATTGGGAAAGACAGAGGGGTAATTGTTTCTGATATCTAGTTAAATCTTTTGTTTCTCCATAACCACAAGAAAACTATTGTTTGTTGCTTATTAAACTTGATGTTTCTGAATTCTTGATTTTGTAGGTGCTGAACGACCAAACCTTTGCCATCTTAGTGTTAATGGCTTTGTTCACAACATTCATCACAACTCCTATAGTTGTAGCAGTTTACAAACCAGCGAAAAAGACTACCTCTGAATACAAGCACAGGACTATACATAGGAAGGAAGGAAACACTCAACTAAGATTGCTAACCTGTTTCCACAGCATAAGAAACGTTCCTTCACTTATCAATCTTATCGAGGCTTCGCGTGGTGTTGAGAAGAAAGGAGTATGTGTTTATGCAATGCATCTGATGGAGCTCTCTGAAAGGCCATCTGCCATTTTGATGGTTCATAGAGCAAGAAGGAATGGGCTGCCATTCTTTAACAAAGTGCAGCATACTGATTCAGACCAAATTGTTGTTGCTTTCGAGGCTTTCCGCCAACTTAGCAAAGTGTCAATTCAGCCTACAACTGCAATCTCAGCAATCTCTAGTATGCATGAGGACATTGTGGATGCTGCTGAGAGGAAAAAAGTGGCTATGATCATACTTCCATTTCATAAGCATCAGAGGCTTGATGGACATTTGGAAACAACCAGAGCTGGTTTCAGGCATGTTAACCGACATGTTCTTCAGCACGCACCCTGCTCAGTTGGTGTCCTAATAGACCGTGGACTTGGTGGAACCTCTCATGTTTCTTCCAGCAACGTCGACTACACCATTACAGCTTTGTTCTTTGGAGGCCATGATGATCGTGAAGCTCTTGCTTATGGTGCACGGATGGCTGAGCACCCTGGAATCAATTTAGTTGTGGTTCGTTTCGCTGTAGATCCTACGGTTGCTGGTGAAATTGTTAGTGTAAATATGGATGAAACAGAAAGCCCAGAAATAACTTCTGAAGATGAACAGCTCCTTTCTGATTTGAGAAAGAGATCAACGAGTGGGGCATCAATCAAATTTGAAGTAAAAGAGGTGAAAGATGGTGCAGAGACAATTGAAACAATCCGTAGCTATAGCCGATGTAACCTCTTTCTGGTTGGAAGAATACCTGAAGGACAAATAGTTTCAGCCTTAAAGATAAGGGCTGACTGCCCTGAATTGGGACCTATGGGGAACCTTTTAACTTCACCAGATTTTTCAACAAATGCATCAGTCCTAGTGGTGCAACAGTATCGCGGCGAGCTATCGGGTCATGCATTGGAATCATTACACGCAAAGGATGAGGATTCGACAGATGCAGGTTATGAATCAAGATGAAAGGGCTTTGGAGGTTCTGTTTTCTTGGTGTGAAAAACGTACTTGTGTATAGCATAATACACCCACAATGTGCAAGGAAAAAAGGCCTTGAGGCAATGTGCATCTTTATGTGTTTTTTTAACTGCTTTTGTATTGTACTTTTGCATTCACAAGGTAATTGTAAAGGGCTGGGATTCAATAAGGCATTGGGTGTCTTTCTTACATACAGAGTTGCATGTAGATTGTCCCAAGAGCCAAGGAGCCCTTTAGTCGTCTTCTTCTCAGGAGAAGATTTGGGTTCCAATTGCAAGCATCCAGATGTATATATTTTACCATTTTGAGTAGTTTCTTTGTTTCTTATCCAGTTCTGCTTTTTAGCTTTGATTTATGAATCATTCTGTGACCCTTCAATCGGCAACCGCAAATACCGCTTTGAATAGCTTTTTATTTTTTATTTTTTATTTTTCTTGTTGCTGCTTTGATAAAATGTTATATGGAAATGTGAAGATCTGTCTTAGTAAAGAGATCTTAACTCCTTTATTACTTAACTGATAAGATAAGAGAGACAAACGTTATAACAACAAAATTACCCTCTTACCTTAGAGGCTCTCGCCGGATGTACGCAAACATACTCATGTGTTTCTAACACATACGTTTTCCGATAATCCATAATGAAATTTCGTCAGGCGGTATCGTTCAACTAGTACTTCACAATAAAAAAACCGCAACCAATTTAGTAAATCATTTTGTTTTATTTAATCACATTCTTGTTGGGGAACGATTCGCAGAATCAGTGAAGAACAACCACAACGATAATCACAAGAACGCACAAAAGTAATGAATAATTAACAAAGAAAGACACTATACGAAGAACACAAGATTTAACGTGGGAAAACCCTCAAGGGGAAGAAAAACACACGGCGGCGGCAAGCCAAGAAATTCACTATCACAACCTTGAAATCTCAGTTACAATTCACTGCGCCTAATCAGGGGATTTATAGGAAAGAGATCGGCAACAATTAAGGGATATGCCTTATACATCACAATCATGGCAGAATATGATTCTAATGGATATTCCTTATATAAAAAGATAAACATGGAAATTTCTATCCAAAATAGGATTTTGTATCAATCAAATCTCCAATCAAGATATATCCAATCCCGTGACTTTCTGGTACATGGCCGAGGCTGCAGCTCTGCTCGGCACTGCATCTGTTCAGCTCGGCACTTCTGCTTCTGGCATCAGCTCACAACTCTAAGTCTTTGAGCTCGGCCTCCTAGGATCGGCCTCACATTCAGTTCGGCACTTCAGTTCCACCAATCCTAACAATTCTAAAGTCAAAGAAAAGTGTACTCTATTGGAAAGAGAAACAATAAGAGATTAAAATATTTTAACACAATCGCCTTCTAAAATGGCATTCTTTAATAAACATGATCCACTGAAATTCTGGTTAAAAAAAAGTTTTTTTTTTTTTTTTACTTATTCGTTTTCTGGTTGGTATCAACAACTGAGACCCAAAATAACGCTGCAAGCAAGTCGATTCAAATTTTAAAATATATTATTCAAAGTATAATTGTTTTAGGGTTTTTAGTTCAAAGCATGATTCTTTCTTAACTCAACTTAGGGTGGTAAATTAGTTTGCTTTGATTTGATATTTACGTTCGAAGTATCTTCAAAAATTAATGTTAGTAGTAACGTAGTGAGTAAAATATCATAGAATGAAGTGCTTATAGTCCTTAAGCTTAATATTTTAGTATTCAAGCCATAGATGCATGCATTCATTCTCAGGTTTGATTAGGCCCAATGAGCTGAACAAAAAGGTTAACAAAGCTCGAAGCATGACGAGCCACTTAGTTCATCTGCATCCCTAATATAGCATGTTTATTCATAGATCATGTCATTTTGGCCTCGGATCAAGTCTATATTTAATTTGTTTACTTGAGATAATCTTAACAACAACAACATTAATACTCCATTGTCTTACCGGCTCTGGGCTATGACGGAGTATGAAGGGTCGGATGTATGCAACCATGCTCATATGTTAGCATGTTTCCAGATGACCCATAATGAAAATTACAACAAGCGATATCGATCAACACCTATTTCACAACATAGGAAACGCAGCCAATTTAATTAGTCATTTTGGTTTATTCTATCATATTCCAAAATAATAAAAAAAGTGTTATTGACTCCATTGAAAATGCTCTAATAGTACATAATTCCCGAATTTACGAATGTTGGACTTTAAACCATTCCTATCAGTCAAAATCTTAGCACCACCATTCTTTTTTCCTCATAAGTATCCAACTTTGGTAGCGTATGGCAAAAGGGAACCCTTTTCTTTTGTTTTTTGAGTTATGATGACAATGCAATCATGGAGTATTTTTCGACAGCACTAAGAATTATGTCTACCTGGATTAGGAATGGTATATATCCAGGCATCAAAATCAACGACCGTTGTTTAGCTGAAATCAGTCAAAGATGCCCTAAAGATTGTGTTTTCATCAATAGAAAAGACATCCATTTTTCTTTCTTTCTTACCAAATATTTGTTGATGTCCACACTTTTAATGGTCGGTTAGTCTCCTTTGTTTGAATTTGGTTGTTTAACGATCTTACACGTTTTCCTTTTATTGTTTATGTTTCTTCTTTTAGATGAATAATAATATGCCTCACTAGCTTTTGTCCACAATCCTTGAGCATAAGTTGGATTCAATTTCCCATGTTAGAATTATGCTTTACAATTTCTTTTTAACGATGCTAGCTATCATATCATTTTTCTAATTTTTTTTATATGAGAAGATCATATGGAGCTATATGATTTATTGTAATGAGGGTCCATAAATTAACAAAATCTTGACACACACACATATATATAGTGTTCCCGGTGCACTACAAATTGGGGAGGAAGATCAGACTTAGAGATTGATAGAACACTGAATGCCCAGCAAGCAACGGCTTTGAAGCTTCGCAGAGAAGCATAGTGTGGAATCAGCATTTCTTGTTCTGACTCTAGTTTTAGTCTAATCTAATTCATCAACTTCAATCTTTGTAGAGTGAGCTAAATGAGAAAGAAGCAAGTAGGTTCTCCAGGCTGTAGGACGTAGATAGATCATGATGAGAATGGACTTATCCGTAATCTAATGTAATAGAAGAGGCACATTCCAGCTCCCTATTTTTATTAACATTTGAAGTGTCAGGGTTCCTCTGTATTTTTTCCAATCCCACGGGTTGGGTAGTCGAATTTTTGTGTGTGTTAATTTTAGCAAACAAATTGCATATTTTCTTTATTATGAGAATAAAATCCTACTACTTCCAGTTCTGGTTCCGAGGTTTCCATGCTTGAAAAGGAACCTAGGGCGTATTGCCCAAATCATCGGGCTATTATATCATATGAAATAAAAAAAAATTAGTGACAGCGACAAGAGGTTATTTTATAATCCACCAATGGGGAATTTGAAAACCCACCATTCTAGCAGAAATGTCGATGAGTAACGGACGAACATGTGGAATCGTCTGCCTAGCTTGCGTTGGCGCAGGGTTAGGAAAGGGCCGGATTGCTTTGCTCTGATGTATACAGCTTTACCCTACATCTTGTGTAAGAGATTGTTTCCGCAGTTCGAACTCGTGACCTCAAAATATATATATATATATTCCTAAACATTATGAAGTAAACACTATGAGACACACACAATGGGAGCTCAAACTCATAGTGTTTACTTCATACTGTTTAGGGAACTCAGAGAAAGTAAAGATTTTCAAACTAAATGGTTCTTTCCAATCCTTAGAACACGTTTTTAGTGGCACCTTGTAGACAGCGATGCATATTTGTCCCTTGCCTTGAAAACGAAAATGCAAAATTGCCTTCGCTCTCAGTTTTCCTCTTTTGGTATTTAGAACGTAAGTCAATATATTATTTTATCTTTCTCAAAAGGATGACATATTATTTTATCTCCACTTCCTAAAGCAAATTCATAATCAACCTTGCTTCCTGTGTGAGTGGCACACTAGATCTGGAAGCCCTTTATACATGTTATCTGCTTTTCCTTTTTATCGTTCTTCTGTTTCGCTTTCAATTAATAACAAAAAATATTGGAGTCATCAACTTTAAAGGTTTTTATTGTACCAAAAGGTTGTTTCCCCGACCCCCAAGGGCCCTCCACACCCCGGTCTTACGAGACAGTTGAGAGGATGTAAATTAAATACTCAACGGCCCGCTAAAGAGAGATACAGTGCTTATAGATCTATATGAAAATCATCCTCAAAGCCTCCAATTAGAGCCTCAAGATGTTGCCCCATTCTGCAATAAACAGTTAGAGTAAGTGTTACTCAACAAATACATAAATGTTTGAAATCCAAACCTGTTCCAGAGGCGACGTTTAATGTATATTAGCTCAAAAGTTTCTTTTTTTAGTCGGAGTGTATAATTGTGAAGTTTTCATCATTTGGATCTGAGTGGAGAATAAATAGGATTCTAACGTGCTTTGAGTTTTGTATGCACGTCTGATCATTGTAGCATATCTCTCGATTTGCATGTAAGTTATATCAAATGGTCTATACGAACTCGGATGGGTTCATTAGCATATGGATGTCAAATTTCGGAGGACTTATCCATTAAACCAAGACAGAAACTCTATAGTATACTTGTGTAACACTATTTAATCCATTGCTTGTAATATTTTATAAAATGTTTATATTCATATATAGACATGTACAAATTATTACTGGTTTGAAGGTTGAGATGTTATAAATTTTTTTAACATATTGTCTACCTCATTTGTGAAAGATATGCATGTGTAAAAACGATCAACTAAATGTCATTAGTATGGGGTTCTATCATAAAACTTATCTTTCATGATGGTGGAACATATTTGGTTCAAAGTATGTTATACATACACCGCATTTCCTACAAATCCTTGGACGCAAATAGTATAGTAAAGGTATTATGTCCTTTTATGCCAAAACTATAAGAGACGATTAAAACTACATATATACGCCTCATATAAAACGGAAAGAATATATTAAAAGTACATATATACTCCTCATATATATAATATATACACTGACGTATATATGCACACACAAATAAAGTTTATGTTATTGTTAATAAGTAGAAACATCTAATTGTCTAATATGATACAACTACTTAAGAAAAAATGTTAGACAAGAAACTAATGATTAATGATCGGAGTTCTATGTAAATATATATATATATTATGTTATATTTTATTTATTAAGAAAAAGGCCTACGGTCCTTATCAAGAAAAGTTGATCAATCAAGAAAGCAAAGTGTGGTGTCCATACTCCCAAGGCACCACGAACGGTAACGAGCCGCTGCCGACTTCTCTAAAATTAATTAACTCATCATTTGACTTCTCTATTTTCTACTATTTTTTATATTGTTATTTACTATATCTTTTTATTATTTGTAAAATAAATTTCACCTGGTGGAAGGTGTCAGGCTACGGTCTAGACGTCGCGATCATTATTTAATCCCTCTCAACGCCACCATATCTTTATTTCTTGAAACAAAAGACCATATTCTGATCCTGAGGGTATCTACCGTTTCAGTTTTAAGCAGTATAATAAAAGATGCAAATCAAAAGTTCAGCAGTCTTTAAGGCTGGGTGAGGACTTACGCAGTAACCCACACATGGTGACCCCGCAAACTAGGCCTTCGGTCTAGCAGCAGTGGAACAACCACACTGTACGTGTCTTTGGAATTGAACTCTTGACATCTTGGAGCAAATCTTAACCCGAGTGCCAACTGAGCTATGCTTGGAGGCTCATATCTTTATTTCTTGGAGCAAAGGTGAAATCTCTCACCCCATGGGTCCCACCGCCCTAGGCCCTAGGAGCATGTGTGGACGATGCAAATTAGGAATTCAACAGCCTCCTAGATTAGGTGAGATATTACACAGTAACTCACACAAGGTGTTTCCTTGCAAACTAGGCCTTCAGTCTAGCAGCAGTGGAACACTCACACTGTAATATGTCATTGGAATCGAACTCTTGACCTGTTAGAACATATCTCAGCCCGAGTACCAACTGACATATGCCATAGAAACCCATATATTTATTTCTGGTATTACAGAAGCTTCGATTTAAAAAGTTTTGTAAATAATATAAATCAGATTTCGTCATTATTCTATTAACTAAAAAGCCCTTACTTTGCATGTATATACTTCATTTCTTTCTTACCATTTTTATGCTTTTCTCTTTTAGTTAAAAATGACAAGAACAGCTAATAGTTAACTAGTGATCCTGTCTGAAGAAAAAGGAAATCACTAGTCTGTTAGAATATAACCATTTAAAGAAAAAGTAATATTTAACCCCAAAGACAAATAAAACTCATGTATAATATTTACAAAATATATGGAATGAGTAACAAACCTTATACACTTTTTCGGTAGATAATTTACATGATTTTAGCTACACTGTACAATATTGGCAAAAAAATTCGCATGGGGGACATTTAGTATGGGGCTAATCAAAAGATAAGCTTCTGGACTTGTAACAAACCTATACGCCTAAGCTGTTTTATTCATTAACGAACACTTGGAAATATTCTTTCAATTTTTACCTAAGCATAGAAGACATAAGAAATGAATATATAAACGCGTCATCATAGGACACATACACAAGCATAACTTGCCACTTAGCATTCTTCCTATCTCTTCAACATGTATTGTCCCGCATCAACATATAAAAAGGCAGAAATAATATTCATAGAGGTGGACGTTCAATTTGAATGAACAAATATTCCAACCTAAACATAGAAACAAGACATGTTTCTCAAAATATTCTGGTTTAAACACTTCTAATTATGGAAACACATGTAATTGGCTTGACCGCTTGAGGGTTTATACTGAATTAAAATTCTATGGCTACTAACATGATTGTTTGCGCAAGTATTTCTTCAACAACTGTCATTAGTTTCATCATTTGAACCATCTAAGGAATCTAGGTAAAAGTCCGACTTCGCCAAATGATGAGCCAAAATAAACATCTGTTAGTTGTCTGCTAGTCAACGACAGTCAACGGCAGAACGTGTGCATAATGGGTTTGATTCCTGCAGTTCGGCACAAATACATCTCTGCTCGGCCAAGTTGCACTTCGGCTATATTCCCTCACAGTATTCACTTTCTTAGCAAAGAATATGACAAGATTTCCACCTCGGAAGCAGGCTTGGTCTTCAGCTTCAGCTCGGCAGCTCGGCCACGTATCTGAGTCAGTGCAAAGTCACGTCCATTACATACAGTCAACCTCGGCAGAATAATCCATCTCGGCCTCGGCTGCATATTGGTTCTGCCATGCTAAACATTATCGGATAAGATCAAAAGAAGATATTCTCTACCGTCTTTTGAGACCCACTAAGCGGCTCTGCAGAATACTTTCCAGATGTCAAGCGATGATTGGTTCAGGACAAGGTCATCATTAGCAGCCGACCTACGCAACAGCTACGGTCTCAGGCTTTAGTCCCATCGCACCGCATCTCTGCAACGGATTAGACCGTCATCTCAGCCGCATCACCGTCTCATCAATCGGGCAGGGGGTCAGACCTCCACAATCTCAAATATAAATACCCCTCTATCCAGACGAGGAAATAGATCCGAATTTAAGAGAACTTCTGGAGCATTCTTCCATAACTCCATCTCGGCCAAAGCACAAAAACTCATAAACTCAATGAGAACTTTGACAGGTTTTGTCTAAACCTTCTATTCCAGCATAAAATGCATACTCAAAACATCCATAACTGACTTAAGCGTCGGAGAGTTTTCCCAGGGCAGCACCCTGGGACCTCTAACGTTCTTCTTCCTTCTCAGGTTCCAAAATTCAAAAGATTGTAGAACATTAAGGAAGTTTATGTGTTTTGCCTCTTTGCTCAATAAGACCATCTTTTTTTTTCAGTTATCTCAAGTGGGTGTAGGTTACAAAATGAGCATAAATATTCTAAGATATGTTTCTAAAAAGTTTCTGATAAAGTATTTGAAGGATTTGGACGGAAGATTAACGACACACAAATCGGGTCATCTCTGATCCACAAACATTCAAATACGATTGTTTTGGTCGACCCTTTCCTACTCTTAAATACGATTGTTAAATCTAGTGTCTTTGTATCGGTATTAGGCGTGGGTTTTATGGTATCACTTGCAAACGATACTGAAATTATAGAACTAGAGACAACTTCTTAAATGACACTCGAATTTGAGTTATTGTAGTTCAATAATGATTTCCCTGTTTTAGACGTAATGATGAATTGTACTGTCGTTGAAATATACTAGGTATGATTGTTGTGGTTGTTATAGACGTAATGATGAATTGCTTATTTGCCTTCTCTTTTCCAAAAGTTTTGAATGCTAGGATTACATTACATATGAACTTTTTGGTCTCTATATAAGGATATTATTTAAAAAAAAAAAGTGATACAATTCTAGTAAATATAACAATTAATAAATGAAATTCTTACATGATCTTAATCAACTTACACATTAGTTAAAGAATCTAAACTACTTGCCGGACATAAACTTGTCCCTCCTATAATACAAGGATTGATGTAACATCACATTACGTGGAACACTGAGTAAGTCCTCATCCAACCTATAAGGTTGCTGGACTCCTGATTTGCATAATCCACAATGCTTATTGGAGTTGGGACAGTAAAAATCCCCAGACAAATAATTTCGCCTTTTACTCCAAAGATTGATGGAATATCGGCATAGGAAAGCGTAGTGAAAAAATGTTGACATACTTGACCTCACGTATACGTATGATTTGCAGTTGGTGGTCCATTAATACATACGAATGATTTAGATCCAACCCTCTTACGAGTTATTTGTTTGCAAATTTTAAAATCAACTTCCTTAGGTTGGCCTCATTTGGGATAATTTATACTATAATCTTTTTTAAGCTTGGTGTAATACATTGTTATTACATATATGCTTGTGTATATATGAATAATTTTAATATTAACTTGGCTCCGTTCCTAGGATGACTTGTACCTCCTTACTACCTACAAGCCAACCAGTTCTCACATTCTTCTATGCATACTTTTTTATGGTACCACTAGTTTTCTTGCAATATATCACTTAACACTAATTATTGACGAAGATAAAACTAACCTTCTCAAAAACAACAAACGTAACTAATTCGGTGTGTCACAGTTTACGCTATTTGACCTTAAAAAGATGTATGTCGTCCAATATTCACATCAACTGTGTAGACTTAAGTATACAGCCATGTCGCCATGGACCAGGGGATGAAGGACGCTCTCTCGGCGTCAATGGAGTTCTCAGGTTAGCATCACCTAGACTTATCTAAAGGTGTTGAAGCTTGGTAACCTCAACCACATACCTCATCTTGGCTTCAACCGTTAACTCAGTCTCAGCTATCACTTGGAGAAGGACACACACCTCAGCCATGATCTACAGGTCGACCATTGACACAATGTCTTAAGTCATCCTAGTCAGCTCAGCGAAAGCGAGCTCGTGACAGAACAGACACCTACCACGTAAGGTGCTTAACCATGCAATTTGACACGCAGCGACAAGTGGCGGCCATGCACAAGCAGAACATGCCACTTAGCATTCTTCCTAGCTCTTCAACATGCATTGGTCCACATCAACATATAAAAAGACAGAAACATCGTTCATAGAGTTGGACGTTCACTTAGAATGAGCAAATCTTTCAGCCTAAACATAGAAACAAGACAGGTTTCTCAAAGTATTCTAGTTTAAACACTTCTAATTATGGAAACACGTGTAAATGACTTGATCGTCGGAAGGTTTTCACTGGATTAAAATTATGGGGCTTGTAACATGCGCAAGTTTTTCTCTAGCATCTATCATTAGTTTTATGGTATCACTTGCAAATGATACTGAAGTTTTAGAACCACAGACAACTTCTTAATAAAGGCGATAAAAATATGGAGGCGATATTCTTGCAAATTGCTCCTTTCTCACTTAATTAACTCAGTTATCATTTCCAACCAATGACACTCGAATTTGAGTTATTGTAGTTCAATAACGTTTTCCCTGTTTTAGACGTAATGATGATTGCTTATTTGGCTTCTCTTTTCCAAAAGTATTGAATGCGAGGATTACATTACATATGGACTTTTTGGTCTCTACAAGGATATTATTTTAAAAAAGTGATACAATTCTAGTAAATATGATAATTAATAAATGAAATTCTTACATGATCTTAATTAACTTACACATTAGTTAAAGAATCTAAACTACTTGACGGACATAAACTTGTCCCTCCTATTATACAAGGATGATGTGACATCAAATTGTGTGGGTCACTGCGTAAATCTTCATCCAACTTAGAAGGCCGCTGGTCTCTTGATTTGTATCTTCCACAATGTTTATTGAAACTGAGACGCTAGAGACATAAGGTGAGAGATTTCTCCCTTTGTTACAAGGATTGATATAACATTGGCATGAGAAAGTGTAGTGAAGAAGTGTTGACATGCTTGACCGCACATATACATATGATTTGAGTGTGGTGGTCCAACACATACGACTGATTTAGATTCAGCCCTCTTACGAGTGGGATAAGTACGGTGACGCGTGACCGCGCTACACGTGGCAGCAAGGAGGGTGGAAAGTTGGGGTGAGGAGATTTCAACCCTTTACGAGTTACTTGTTTGCAAATTTTAAAAGACTGGTCGAAATCATCTATAAATTTCTATAGATGAACAACAAGACCTTCAACTTTAAAGATTTTGTATTATTAATAAAATAGCAGGGTTTGGATCTGGACTACTTACACGTTATTAGCAGACAAACTAAGAAAAATTATCCAACTCAAAATTTTTGATTTACATCATCGGTAAAACTTTATAGACGAACGGTGGATTTCAACATAATTGATAGAATTGTTGGATATAATCTTAGGACTGCTGTTTACCTAAAGATATCTTTCTAACTTACATTTTGTTAAGTTTTATGACCGGAAATCTCAACCGTACCCTATCAGCCTCTCCCATGGCGTGATAGGAATTAAAATCAGGTGTGCAAGACCCGCTATGACAGAATTTAGACTTCTCAGACAGCCGCACAAGGAGTTCACTGTAAGCAGTGGATCTCCAATACCATGCGCTTACCTGGAAAGAGAGTGAAAATATTGCTTGAAACAATAATCGAACTATCTTCACTCTCTCAAGTCTTCAGTACCAGAACCAATTTGCATTTTGTTACAGAATAGAGTTTATGGGGATTGAGGATTGACCACGATTGATAATAGAATCGTTGGATGGAATCAAATAATATTCGGACAGGTTATTTCGGTATTTCCTTTTCTTTTATTTTATCCTCATTGGTCCGCGGTCCGACAAGGTAAAAACGAAGCATATTATATAGGGAAAAAACAAGGACTTTAAGCCCGACCCATTAGGGATGCTTACTCACTTTCTATTCATCCCACGTGTCACCATACGACACGTGACAGCAGAGATGAGTGTTGAGGTTAGATGAAAGTGATCTATATCTAGTTTCACCACCCATCATTACTGTCACATATAACGTAATGACATGTGGGATAAGGGATTTAAGATGAGGGGATCCTAACCCGACCCATTAGGCTAAAAGCGTGGCACGGTGGCAGTCATTCACTACGCCGCCTCTCTGTCACTTTCTTTTTTCCACTTATAATTTCTCAATTTCCACCCCCCCATTCTCTCTCGCTCTCTCTCATCCGCATCTGCGTCTATATACATACCCACAAGCCCCCCATCTTTTTCTCCGTGTTCCATCTTTCCGATTCGACGCCGCTCCATGAAGCCCTACCAACCTTCAACCTCTTCTCTCTAGTTTCTTGCTTCCCTGCTATCTATCCTCCCTGTCACATGATTTCAAGTTCAAATCTTTAGGTAATTTTCCTGATCTATTTTCTTCAATTTCACTCTTTTATGGTTTTCTTGACACGATCTTTATTCATTTTTGTGATTTGGTTATTCTGAAGCGTTTTGTTATTGTTTTTAATGTCTAAGTGTTGAATAGAGCTTTGAAGTTGTATTCAGTTATGTGTTTTGTAGCAGGACTTTTAACTGTTAGTTCAGTTGGAAATCCGTTGTTATTGCCGGGGTTTTGTTCTTTGCTTCTGGTTGACGAATGGAGAACGTCAACTTTCTGATTTGCTTCTGATTGATGAATGTTAGAAAAATCTTAGGTCTTCCGTCCCCGTTTCCTTTTTTTTGCTTCGTGTGCGTGCTCTTGTTTGTTGTTCTTTATTTTATCCCCTGATTGGATTGAAGAGAAAGAGAGGAATGAACTGTTTTTTTCTAATTGTCTTCTGTACTTATTTGCTTCCTGTGTTGAGGGATGTCTTAATTTGAAGCGGTATGCTAACATAAGGAAGAAGCATTCCTATATTTAGACTTAACATCAAGAGAAGGTAAGTAGAAACAATTCATTTTCTGGATGTTCCATTCAATAATTTCTGCTTTTTAAATGAATGATTTTTCTTCCGCTGATGTCTTTTTGAGCTTTTGGCATGGTCAGAATTTTTGATTTAAAAGAGCGCCTCTCGGTAAGTTGCATAAATTCCTCCACACTATTTCAAGATGATTTACGTTTAGAGAACTGAAACTATTACTTGAGCTTTTTTAATATTCTCTCTTGTTTGTTTAATCGAGTAGTCTGCCTACAGAGGTTGACGGTGCTCTAAAATTTCCGTTCTTGTTGTCCTATCAAGTTAGCCAGTCAACTTTCTGAACTCAAGCATGACACACCTGACCTTCTATTTTATCGCAAAGACTTTTCCTTGTATGCAGTTTAAAATTCTTTATATTATGTAACCTATGCAGTCCCAAAATGGTTTTTGCCTTTTTGGGCTCCCTTCCTTGTTGATCAATGAGAAAAAAGTAAGTTGGGGAAATCAAAGATTAAAAGATGAGGTCAGAGTGCATCAAGTTGGGTACTGTAAATATAATTTTCCTTATTTCTGTAATGGTAATTCCACATCCTATACGCTATATGTTATGGTTCTTTGCATGTGTTTAAGTGTCCTGGGAAGGCTGCCTTTCTAATTCGTCTGTGGGATCGTTACTCAGCAAAACATTAAAATGGAATGGTTTCATTTTTTTGACTACTCTACCTAAAATAAGGAAAGGACCTTTTTTTTCTTTTTTTTCTAGAGCTCAAGTTTGCTTATGTGTCTCATACTCTTCACCTGCGCCTTTGTGCTGTTTTGTGCTTATCATTGTTAATTAGGCTGTCCTTCTTCTTGTATGCTTTAGAAACGGGTGTAAACACTCTTCTGAAAGATAGATGTATCTCCTAATATGCCCTTAACCCATCTTATTTGCTGCTGAAAGTGGAGTTAAGTTCTATAGATTCACGTGTCCCAATTTCTCATTGATTTGGTGTTGGTAATCCTTCTGTAACGTGCAGGAGGTTGGAGTGACTATGTGTTTATGTAGTAAGCACATTTGCATTAACTTGATATGAAGATATTTACTCCACTTCGTTTCCGGTTTTTTGTTATGAAAAAAAATGGTTTGAGTTTCTCTGATTTGAGTTTATGCATTCTACTATCTAGATGCTCAAACTGATGTTAATCATCTTGTTCAATTGGGTTGATAATGAAAGTGAAAAAATTAAGATGATTCAACTACTGTTAAGATAATTTTACTCGATATATATGGTGTTACTATTCTTGTCAGCGGGAGTGTCGGTTTCTTCCAGCGTGTGTACTGGACTTTGTCTTAGGCTAATATTTATATTTCCAACAAATAGTTTATAAGGCGAATAAAAAGCAGCATGCTCTATCAATGGCTTATTGATGTTGTACATGCTTTTTATGTTTTCATTTTGCTGAATAAAAAATGTGCTACTTGAATATTCCTTGTAATATTAAAATCAACATCATGCTGATAATCAAGAAATGTTTTGAAAGAGGATACCAAGGTTTACTTTTTCAAAAGATTTATTAAAGGGGAAAAAGAGGAAAAAAGCCAGAACTATTAACTAAAACTGTTTCAAAGTGTTTATAGCATTCGGTCAGACGTTCTTGATCACATTAAACAATGCCAATTTGGCTCAATGTTCTTTCTCGCTTTTCAACGTAGCTAACAAAATTTGCACTTATTAACAGGATGATGCACTGCTTAGATGCTCCCCTGAAGATCTCCAACTGCTGATAATAGGTTGATACTCAGATTTGAAGAAATGGATCGGCGTGATACATCAGGATTTGTTAGTGGGGGTGCGGTGTATGATTTTAGAGACTTCTAACTGTACTTCACTAACTTATTTTGGCCCGGAAGTCAGGAGGCTGTACTTTGTTGATAGGCTACTTGTGAATAAGTGTCTTGTAATATAGTCAGGTAATGGATGCCCGATTCCATTTTTTGGGTTTTGCTGCTAACCCAGGCTCGAATGCGTTTAAGAATACGGGTAATTCCTACCAAATTGGGACTAATGCAGCTGGTGGTGGTTACAGTACGGATACCACTTTGCGCCTTGATACAGCTGGTTCCCCCATACCTTTGCAGCCTGCCTTGAAGGGTATTAAGCGAAAGCGGGGCTTCTTAGACGGCTCCTTGGATCAGCCACTTGATTCTCTGTTGTGTCTCCGCTTAGGTCATTCCTCAAGTTCCTCAGATAGCAAGGGGAGCTCAGCAACAGCATGCACCTCAACTTCATCAGCCAAAGAATTAGAGGAATTATCTTCAGTGGACTTGGAGTTGGATTTCTCTCTGCATCTTGGCAATGACAGAACCCCTAACCTAAAGGGACCTAGCAGTCCAGGTGTTAAAGCTAAGCGTACTTGGCCGGAAGTTGATCTGGGATTGACTCTCTCCGGTGGAACTACTGAGTCAGGTTTAACTAGTGTTCATCCATGCTCAAGCCAACTACTCGTAACTAATAATCCTTTGCATGCTAGTGGTGCTCTGTACACCGATGAAGATACTATATCATCTCATGGGAACCATAGCAGCGCCTATCACCAGTTGCAAGTTGCAGAGAGAACAGGAACTAGCTGTTTTTTGAACAAGGCCGTGAATGAGTTGAAGTCTGCTGCAACCTCCCCTGAGCTTTCCTCCAGTTTAATGACGACACCAAGAAGCTCAGTCACCTGTACTTCCGGGATAACAGGGCAACAGCAGCGTAGCACAAACAATAAACAATGCCAATTCAATGGCTGTACAAAGGGTGCAAGAGGTGCATCAGGGCTCTGTATTGCTCATGGTGGTGGTCGAAGGTGCCGAAGAAATGGCTGCCATAAAGGAGCTGAAGGTCGAACTGCTTTCTGCAAGGCTCATGGTGGTGGTCGTCGATGTGAGTTCTTAGGCTGTACCAAGAGTGCAGAGGGACGTACCGATTTCTGTATTGCACATGGTGGTGGGCGGCGCTGTAGCCATGACGGCTGCACACGGGCTGCTAGAGGGAAATCTGGACTTTGTATTCGGCATGGTGGGGGCAAGAGGTGTCAGAAAGAAAACTGTACCAAGAGCGCAGAAGGCCTCTCTGGTCTCTGTATCTCACATGGTGGTGGCAAAAGATGTCAGTATCCTGAATGTAAAAAAGGAGCTCAAGGAAGCACGTTGTTCTGCAAGGCACATGGTGGTGGGAAACGATGCACATATGATGGTTGTAACAAGGGTGCAGAAGGGAGCACGCCGTTTTGCAAGGGTCACGGGGGAGGGAAAAGGTGCTCATTCCAAGGAGGTAGTGTATGTCCAAAAAGTGTGCATGGAGGGACCCTTTTTTGTGTGGCACATGGGGGTGGTAAGAGGTGTGCGGTTCCAGAATGCACAAAGAGTGCTAGGGGAAGGACCGACTTTTGTGTGCGTCATGGTGGAGGGAAGAGATGCAAATTTGAAGGATGTGGAAAAAGCGCTCAAGGTAGCACCGATTTTTGCAAAGCACATGGTGGAGGGAAGAGATGCTGTTGGGGCCAGTCTGGTTCTATCTTTGGAATAGGGGATGAGTCATGCAACTCATTTGCTCGTGGAAAGACCGGGTTGTGTGCTTCTCATGGTGCTCTAGTTCAGGACAAGCGTGTTCATGGAGGTGCCTCATTGGGAGCTCTGATGATGGATTCAAAACTCAGCCAAGCAGAGCAAATGAAACAGCTTATGTCTTTTGATAACATGAATGCTGACATTATGCAGATGGATAACAGCTTTATTTCTTCATCTAGTGCTTCTGATTGGAGTTATGCTGCTGATCCGACCCTTGAAGGAAGTGCATCAACAAGTGGAAATAAAGTTCCAGAAGGAAGGGTGCATGGTGGGAGTTTGATGGCCGCGCTGAACGGTAAGTCTGCATTGAGTTTGAGTAGGACTCAGGATGGTAATCCCTCTCAGTTGGGTGAGCCGTGGATCCGCCAGAACTGGGTGTGACATGTTTTACCTACATCACATAATCATTTGCCTTGTTGCTGCCATAGCTTCTCCTACTAGCTGATTTCGATTCGGAATTCATCTTAGCTTCTGTTACTTGCTGCATGTTTGTCCAATAAGGGGATATGTCAAAACTGGTCAATGTGTCCAATCTGGTTGTTATTTAACTATTAGAGTGAGGGGTATATTTCTGTGTCATGTAAATATGTGTAGTAGCCTTCCTGGTATGGGTCATGCCATTGGTATTGTTTAATAAATCTGGTGTTTTGTTGCTATGTAATATGTGGGACCATTTTCTGCTTTCTTTATAGAAATTTTCTTTTCATTTGACTGTCTTAGATCTCTTTTCAGCCCTGACTTGCTGAATCAGATGTCATGATCACAGAATGCTACTCTCTTCCCCTCCCATTTCCCTTGCCCTCAAATAAAAGCTACAGTGACTAATAGAACTCATTTTTACTTCAGAGATGATTTTAATCAAAATGAAAACTAACATTCGGATGGTATCGGAGAATGGCCTAGGTTTCCTACTTTACCTCTGAGATCTAAGCCAAGATTTTAAGGTCACACTTTTATCATCTCTATAAACCAAGAGCAAACTGTATTGTTTGCCTGCCGTTCACCCTTCCCAGATCCTAACGATAGATTTTGATACCGTTGTGATATACTAGGTATGATTGATTGATATGAGCGAGGATCAATACGTTACAAGGCCTTCATTGATAAAAGTAGGATAAAGTTGGAGCTTGGAATTTGTTGCGTTTATGTTTTGGAAGTTAAATCTTTTGTAGAACAATTACAAGCTGCCATTTTGCATGAATGAGCAAGTGTTGCTCAATGAACCTGTTTAGTGTTAATATAGTTGTAGTTGATATGTGGTCGTCCCGGGCCACTTTTTGCTAAAAGGTTGACATTAGAATAGCTCTCTTTTGTAAACCTTCTTTGAAATCTTGCATCGGCTTGTCAGCCTTTCTGGCCTTTTTATGAAATTTAATTTAAAAAAAAAAGTAGGATAGGGCAAAGACTATACTTGCACCAAATAAAACAAAAGAAAGAAGGAAAACAGTCACCCATTTAAAAGCATCCATCTTTACTCAACTTACTCATTTTGCAATTATTAAATCGCGAAATTACTTGAGATTTGACGAAACCCAAAAGATTTTGGGAATTGAATGAGCAATAAAGCAGCAAACTGATTTGATTTAAAGGAAGGTGTATTCACCAAGTGGTAGAACCAATTAGAAGCATGCGTGGGACAAACAATGGACAATTAACGACTCAGTCCAGTCCAAATTAGCATACGAATTCTTCGGATTTTTGTTTGGGACTCCGTCCTAAACCCAAGCATGCGTTATGTCTTTGGCTTGATGTTCCTGAAAAATGGCAAACCAGAGACAAAATCTCCTTCATTCAGGAAAAGTCCTGTGCCCTTTGCGGGCTAAACATTGAAACCTCAAAACACCTTCTGTTTCAATTAGGGTTGTTAACGAACCGAGCCAAACCGAATACTAAGTTTTCGAACTCGAATTCGTTTAGCTAAACGAATAGTTCGGCTCGATTCATTTAGCTAAACGAACTTTAAAATTGGTTCGAGTTCGGCTTGATACCTTATAACTGTTTAAACGAGCCGAACTGTTCGCGAACAGTTCGGCTCGTTTAACTAAACGAACTCGAATACCTATTCGAATTCGGCTCGTTAACAAATAATTAACGAACGAATACGAATCGAACACGAACCGAACTCGAATAGTTCGCGAACGGCTCGGTTTGTTTAACACCCCTAGTTTCAATGCCAACCTGTAAAACAGGTTTGGTTTTCTATTGCTTCTTGGATAGGCATGCCAACCACAACCTCTCCAACCTAATCAGAACTTTAGCATGGGCTAAAGCTAGATTGCGTAAAAAAAACACCTAGAGTTAAGGCTGTAAAAATTACTATTGCTGCAGCAGTGTATTACATTTAGCAAGGCAGGAACAAGAAAATTTTTGAAGACATTGCTTTTATCCTGGATGGTGTAACCCGTCGCATTTGTACACATGTGTATAGAGTTATACACAGGTCATTCCCACATCTGACCCCTAACGCTATAGTCAAACACATATTATATTCTTTTGCTTTTTGATCTTTGGTATGCACATAGCATATTAGGTGCGTGCCGTATTGATACTTTTGTCATTTTCATGTAAATAGCATCAGGCAGCCTGTTGCGTTGAAGGTTCATCTTTTATTTGCTTTGGCTTTAATGGCAAGCAGCATGTTGCTTCGCCATCTTTCGACCATTATACGGGTTGCATCCCTTTTACGATGTATTTTCGGGTCAAGATTCGCTTTGGCTCATTAGGCATATTATTTACATTGTTTCCCAAAAAGAATGGACGTTCACGTTAGCTAAACCAAAATGCTTAATCTCAAGAATGTTTCAAAAAAGAGAAGGGAATTAGAGTTCTATATTGGCAGCATTCAGTTGTCACATTTACTGTGTCAAGCTACATCAAGATGGCAGATTGAACACTCAAATGTAGTTTCTTTTCCACTGTCGAACCCTATAGAGCTACTTGGAGAATATAAATCAAAAACTCAATGGTCTCTTAGATTGGTAAGGTGTGACTAGGAACCCACACAAGGTGTCTATTGGAAACCGGGTCAGCAACCTTTTAACTCAAATAGATCGGATACAATGACTTAAGCCATTACTAACCATACTCAAATGTACTTTTTTGCACATATTGCCAAAAAAAGAATTTTTTTTTTTTTGCCATTTAAAATATCTCAATGTGCAAACAGACTCCATAGTAGAAAGAATAAATGGCTGATCTAAGTATTTTTGTGAATATAATAGAGAATTTTTTGGCATACTTGTATTCTTGAGTTCATTTGTAGATTGCATGAGAGACCGGTCAGACTCTTGAAACAAAATGATGTAAGACAATTATAAGAAAATTAAGAAAATGATTGATGTCATTATTTTGACTTCGTGTTGTCCTTTATTCAAAAATAAAAGATGCACAAGTTGTATTAAATGCAATAACATATAGTTTTTTTTTTAATATTTGAAATAGAGATATGTATTTTAAATTGTGAACGTGATATGCATTATTACAACATGACTATTTCAAAATTTAAAATACATATATCGAAATCAAAGATAAAGGTCGTATCTCATAATGCATTATATACAAGTAGCTATACAACTTTTGTTGGAGACTTGGAGGAAGGACAAAACTAATTAGTATCAGTTATTGTTTAAATTGGTTAGACACACTGAACCGAAGTTAACTCGTATTTCATAATATTTTATTTTAAAATATTCTAAATTGTTGTTATTTTTTTCATAATAAACAC
Organism: Eustoma russellianum; assembly: GCA_036186865.1. Lineage (NCBI taxonomy): Eukaryota > Viridiplantae > Streptophyta > Magnoliopsida > Gentianales > Gentianaceae > Eustoma > Eustoma russellianum. The sequence continues at coordinate 34,447,173 of AP025061.1, forward strand.
TTTAATTTATGTTTAGTTCAAACTTAAACTTATAAAACACAGAATAAACTCAATACATTAGTACAAGAAATGCGTGAAGGCAAAAAATAAATATTAAAAGATAGTTATAATAGTGAGATAATACCTTAAATGATGTATGCTTAATAATATATATTTTTTGTTTTAGAAAATATATATTTTCTAAGTTAAACTATGAAATGATAGAATGAGTGTGGAAAACATAGGAGAAGATTACCCCAGAAGAAAACGCCCATATGATATTTAGCCAAATCTTTTAAAAGGTTATATATCAAACATGTATACAATTAACATTATGTGTTTCTATCACATGAGAAACATCTATGTGTTTCTATCACATGAGTATGATTGCATACATCCGAATCTCTCATACTTCGTAATAGACGGGAGCCTCTAAAGTAATGAGTTAATTTCATTGTTCTTGTCGTCATGTGTATAAAGTCACAACCCATAAGAGGTAAAATGATACAACAACAACAAGCATGCCAGTATATCCCAAACATACCCAGTATATCCCAACGATAGCAAAAGCTATTAATCCCTTATAACAATTACAAATAAAAATAAAAACAACAATTACGAAATTAATTAAGCTATTAATCCCCTATAACCTACAAAGGATGAAATGGTAATTTAAATATCCTACTGGTCTATCGTCGTCCAAACAAGGTCACTCGCCTATTCTTTCTCTTGTTTGTCCGAAAGCTGTTTGACTTTCTAGTCGTTGACAGTTGCCGACGGCGCAATGGGTAACTGTAGCGGCTTGCCTTCAAGTCAATCCACCACCGCTGCCTCGACATCAGCACCACAAGGCCAGCGTCATGACAATCCACCCTCCAATGGCATCAGAGTTCTCGCCTCCAATGATCCGCCCCCTCCCCGCCCTCTCTCCGGCATCGGCCGCGTCCTCGGCCGTCCAATGGAGGACGTCCGCGACACCTACACTTTCGGACGGGAGCTCGGTCGAGGTCAATTCGGCGTCACCTATTACGTCACCCACAAATCCACTGGCGAGCACTTCGCGTGTAAGTCAATCGCCAAGCGGAAGCTGTTGAACAAGGACGACATCGATGACGTCAGGAGGGAGGTGCAGATAATGCACCATCTCACTGGTCACCGGAATATTGTTGAGCTCAAAGGCGCGTTTGAGGATAGGCATAGTGTGAATCTAGTGATGGAATTGTGCGCCGGCGGCGAGCTGTTTGATCGGATTATTTCTAAAGGACATTATTCCGAGCGTGCTGCGGCGGCGTTGTGCCGTCAGATTGTAACGGTGGTGCATTATTGTCATTCTATGGGGGTTATGCATAGGGACCTGAAGCCTGAAAATTTCTTGTTTTTAAGTTCTGCTGAAGACTCTCCTTTGAAAGCTACTGATTTTGGCTTGTCACTGTTCTTAAAGCCAGGTGATCTTTTTCCGCCTTTTGACTCTAATCTAAAATGTAGGTACTTCATATACTCCAATTTAGCATATCGGGCGAAAATCTGAAAATGTTGTAAGTGAAGATATGATATTGTTAAATGATAAACTGAATCAAAGGATAGTAAAGAAAGCTAAGCTATGCTGAATCACAGACAATACAGCTTCATGTCATAATAAGGTTCACCGAGTATCATGGTAGAGAACAAACAGCTGAGTCCCAAGAAAAGAATTCACGCTCGAGGGGTTTCAAGAATCTGTAGTCCATGTTCAAGGTTTTGATTTGATTAAATGAATACTATTTTGTAATTTTAGGTAGTTGAATTGTTTAAGCTCATTGTTAATGTCTTTGTGTGATCCTAAACAAGTGAGCTTTGTAAATTTTCAAATTTTATTAGTTTAAGCGCATTGTTAGATTGCTTATAGTGAACTGTTGATTGAATGAGACTAGATGTGTTTGATCTTTGATGTTACTGAACAATTTCCACCCTTTGATTTTGAAGGCTTGGGCCTAGGTGGTATACTTTCTGATCACATGCTCTGTTCTTTTTTTTGATCATAGTGAACTTCATAACTTATTATGAACTTTTTGACTCTTTAAAAATAATTTTATTGTCAGAGCAAAGTGTACTGCAGTTTGACAGAATTAGAAGGCCGGGAGCAATTTTGCATTAGACTGATTTTAGTATGTACCTAGGATCATCATTGGCTGTATGTAAGACATATATTATTGTTTCAGGCTTTCAATTTTCTTGTTTCCATTTGAAAGCATGCTTTTTTATGTATTCCATTCTAAGTTGTGCCTCGTCGTGCTGTCAAAGTCTTATATGGTATATACAGCAGGGGATACATTTAAAGACCTTGTTGGAAGTGCATATTATGTGGCCCCTGAAGTTCTACGCCGAAATTATGGAGCTGAGGCTGATATTTGGAGTGCTGGGGTAATACTTTACATTCTATTAAGTGGCGTCCCACCATTCTGGGGAGGTAAGTCGTTTACCTGGTTTAAGTATTAATAAATGTCAATGTTCTGTTCCATCAGTTACCTACTAATTCCACTTCTGTTCCTGATTATATTTTCAGAACATCTCTAAGGTTGTCTCTGTTCTTGAAAATGAACTGTCTAAAGCTATTGATAAACGATTGCTCTATTTTGTCCAACAAGCTTTCTTGATTCTTCTGTTCACAGAGAATGAGCAAAGTATTTTTGATGCCATTCTGAGGGGACATCTTGATTTTTCAAGCGAACCATGGCCATCAATATCTAGTAGTGGCAAAGATCTGGTTAAGAGGATGCTAAGAGCAGATCCTAAAGAGAGGCTTTCTGCAGTTGAAGTTCTAAGTAAGTTTCCATCCTAAAGTCTCGAGCTCTTGGTGTAACTTGATTAATTGTCATTATCTGGAATAGGTCACTTTTTTGGGGTACCAATATTTGATAAAAGTAGGTGCAGATGCCTCACCAGGGTAAAATAGCACTAGCCAATAGAATGTCATTGGATTTCTTCTTTTCTCATTATATCGAGAATTGCACCAGTGGTTTGTGTGTTTGTGTATGCGTTTCTTTATCACTTGCAAATTGAATCGATTCTAAAAGAGAATAATTGCAGACCATCCTTGGATGAGAGAAGATGGAGATGCATCCGATAAGCCCCTGGACATTGCTGTCTTGAGTAGAATGAAGCAATTCCGAGCCATGAATAAACTCAAGAAAGTGGCTTTGAAGGTGGGCAAATCATGCGCTAATCGTGGGAAGGGGGGCACTAACTACTGGTTGATGAATTACTTTCATTAATTAATGTCTTGTCATGCTCTTTATTTTCCTCACAGGTGATTGCAGAAAATCTGTCTGAAGAAGAAATTATTGGCTTGAAGGAGATGTTCAAATCAATGGACACTGATAATAGTGGAACAATTACTTTTGAAGAGTTAAAAGCTGGCCTTCCAAAGCTAGGTACCAAGCTCTCAGAGACAGAAGTGAGGCAGCTGATGGAAGCCGTAAGTCATCACTCTTTTAATGTGGTTCAGTCTATTTCGCTCAGTTTGCCCCCTATCATGTTTGGAAATTTTAATTCTGGTTTTCATGCCAAGGTACTCTCAAAGCTGAAATATCTATGTACCCTCTTATTAATTAGAAAAGAAGGTGACATTATCCCACTTATTACTTGCGCAAGAAATCACCTTATTCATGATCGACCTTTCCCGTGGCATAAATTAAAGAAATAGCTAGGAAGCCACGATAACTCTTTAGATCAAGAGAAGTATACGCTTCAGTGATGGCAATTATAAATTTGTGTTTATTCACTTTTTTTATTGCTACTTAGCCTCTTATACATCCAGAACCATATTTAGCTGCAAACTAGCTGCCTAGGTGGTACTTACAACCATCTGTGATTAAAATTTTCATGTTTCCTATTCCTTCTGGTCAACCATTCTACTCTTTCAGTCTTTACTAGGACCAAAGATGGATGGTATCTTAATCTGTTAATTTACCTGTATATAAATCGGGATTCTTTTGCAGGCTGATGTGGATGGAAATGGAACAATTGATTACATTGAGTTCATTACGGCTACAATGCACATGAACCGCGTGGAGAGAGAGGACCACTTGTACAAAGCCTTTGAGTACTTTGATAAGGATAAGAGCGGGTAAATCCTTTTCCGCAGTAGCTAGGTTCACCATATCCAAATTCCTGCTGATATATTTTTCTTGTTAACATTAGGTACATTACGAAGGATGAATTGGAGCATGCTCTAAAAGAGTATAACATGGGTGATGAGAAAACAATAAAGGAGATTATTGCTGAAGTTGACACAGATAATGTGAGCATTCCATCACCTTTACTAATTTGCATGCCTTCTTGTTTCTACAATGACAACCTGACTAGCCGTTTGGTTGTTTTATTTCTTGCAACTTAAAACATGTAAGAAGTACCAACTCAATATTTGTCCATACTTAGGCTTGGAAAGTCTCCAAGTGAAACACATGCATAAATTTCGCGGGTGCTACATTGAGTTACATTTTACACTTTCTTGTTCCTTTGGCAGGATGGACGAATTAATTATGATGAGTTTGTAGACATGATGAGAAAAGGCAATCCAGACTTGGTAACTAATAGACGCCGCAAGTAAAAGGTAAGAAGAACCAGTCCATCTATCTGCTTCTGGCGGTTGAGCTCTCTGTTGCCCAGACAACTCCTTTTTGCATTCTGTAGTCTGTTATCTAGTCCAAAATATGACATAACTCGTTGTCGGACATCCTGCATGCCTTATGCTGCATTTTCATGATAATTTGTCCTCCAGAGTGAATCAATTACTGTAAATCTGATGGTTGAGTTGGACAGTTTGGTAGATGGTGGAATAATCGCCAGACTGTAGCATTCTAGGTCATACTTTGTCCATTGAAGAAAGACTGAGAATTGATCTCAGTTTGTTCATAGTTCTTGTTATATATTATTGTGGTGTACTATCCTCTCTCATGATACATTGCGTTTTGTTGACTAGCAATGGGAAGTCTATATATTCTTAAGTTGATTTGTTGTTCATTCTGTTTTGAATCTGCAATGGGCAGCCAATGTAAGAACCTTCAAGGAATAATAACTCTGGCTCAAACATACTTCATTTGATTCAGTACCTAGTGATATGTAATCCTTGCATGGTAGTTTTTAATCAGATGTTACAAAATTCAATTCTTATATGACTCAATCCACGTTGGCACATAATTAAAAACAACATATAAGCACATATGCACACAATTACATAATCATATTATCAAATATTTATACGTTCTCCGGATTTAAGCTTTATTACTTAAGCTACCTCACATCTTAGTCTTATGAATTTCCAGACCTACTTGTATCAATCATTGCACCAAGGCTTCCACTTTTTTTTTAAAAAAAAAAACACTAAATCTTGCCATCTCAACCAACACAACAACATTACCCTATCACTTTAGAGGCTCCCGCCTATGGTGAGGTATGGGGGTCGGATGTACGCAACCATACCCATGTGTTAGACACATAGAAGTTGTTTTCTGATGACTCATAATGATGCGTCAAGCTATATCGATCAACTGAAACTTCACAATATAAGAAGCGCAGCCAATTTAGTGAGTCGTTTTGCTTTATTCCATCATATTCTAAAGTCAAAGTAGAGTGTGCTCTTGACTCCATTGAAAATGAAAAATCTTGCCATCTCAACCATTGTCATCAATAATCATTTTTTTTAATTGTGATAGGATTCGAACTTGAATCTTTAGAATCGGAGAAATGCTACTCGATCGTTAAACGTAAATGTTTTTTTCACGTCAATCATCAGTTAAGTGCACACATTTTCTAAACTCTCGACCTCAAAATTTACGTAGTTGCCTAACTAAACTGGTAAATATCACGAAATCATATAAGCACTCAGTAATTTATAGTTATTTCCATTATGGGTGCTATGATACTAAACATTCACGACTCATTTCCAATCCAAACTGAACTGTTAATTTAATGTCATTATTGGTCTTTTCAATAAAATTTATCTTTCCTGACTTATGGCGGTACAATATAATATGAAACAATGTTATTCTTTTTGGCTGAAAAATTTTATTGCAGTTTTACTTTAGTATAGTCTTATGATGCGACGAGTATTTAATAAAATCTAAAAAGTTAAAACATGCTGCCCAAAACTTGTCTGAAGTCGAACACCTGAAAATGGGTGTATGACGGATTAAAATCTGTCGACAGAAGGGTATAATCATACTCCGACTGCATGACATGTGGTCAACAAAAATCATAGAGTTAGACGTAAATGGACTGGAATCACCTGACCCCTTTAAGGGGGTATTTAAGGACCCGGTGACACGTGTCACACAGGGGGTGGTGAGGCTGGGTGAGGATCACCCACATCCAGCCTCACCACCCCTCCTGTGTGCCACGTGTCGGGCGGTCTGGAGGGGGGTGAGGGACTTGGGGGTTAGGGGATCTCGTTCCGACGCAAAAGACCAACCGAGAAAATTGTAAGGCTAAGTGAGAAACGATCACACTAGTCCTCAAGACATGGATTAGTTTGTATTTGGATTGGAGTTGCTTTAAGAGTTACAGAGTTTGATTCAAAAGACGCGCGCAGTGTGAGTGTTTCACTGCTATCTGAGTCAAATGTCCAGCAGTGGACTCTTTGTGTAAGACCTATCTAACCTATGATATCGTTAAGTTCCTGATTTATATTTTCCACAATACTCCTAAAACGGTAAACTCTTAAAAGCAGGGTATTATCTTTTGTTCCACGAGAAACGATCACAATGACCACAGATAAAAGGTTTCACGTGGTTCCCAAGATATAGCCCAACTGGTTTTTGACAGAAGTTCTCGAAAAGGAGGTCAGAGGTTCAATTCTTGTCAGAGGTTCAATTCTTTCAATTCTTGTCAGAGGTTCAATTCTTGTCAAAGGCAAGAGAGCCTCTTCCCAGCAAGTGCATAGTGTGGGAGCTTGCTTGACCTATAGGCTTGACTGCAGTGCTGGGGGCTTTTTATGCAGACTACTGTGTAGATGACCCAGCTCCTGCTAGCGGGTCGTTGGATACCTGATTACATCTCTATACTACTTTTAAGACTGACTCTATACTACTTTTATGACTGAGTGTGGTAGGGACAGGTTTCGCGTGGGTTTCCAACGACTAATAATTGCAGCTTTGTCTCTCTGGTGCCAACTTGGTCAATAACCTCCACTTCGCCTCTTTAGAGCCATATTTTTTCCTTTTTACGTTAAATGTTTTCCCTTCAAGTGAAGACGAGTGCTAGATAACCCAACTACCCAAAACAAATACCAAGAAGAAAAGGGTGAAAATTTGAATTCTAGGGTTTTGTTCAGAGCTACTGAAAAATATGCACAAAACCCATGAATTCTATCACTCCTTCGGTTCTTCAATCGAGGGTTTTATCTCCTCCATCTCAGATTAATCTCATGCTCATCTCAGATTTATCTGATGCTAACTATGTCTTCTTTAGGCGACCTAGGCTTCCGTCATCGACCTGTACCTTGGATAGGGCATCAAAATTCACGCCCAAAATCAAACTTTCAGCCCCTGGCTTCCATGTTTTGAGGGTTGTTGAGTCTCGTTACGGACCTATTCCAAAGGTAATATTTTTGGTTCAAGTCTTCTGTTTTAATCTTAATTTCTTATGGTGCAATTGTACATATAATTGTCCCGCATTCTTCTTCCTGTTTGCTTTTTGCAATCTATGATAGTTTTGATATGCTGCGGGTTGACTTCCTTGTTTTGTAAAGCTAGTCCTAGATGCTTGATTTTTGGTGTACGTGTTTCGTTAGCCTTATTTTCGATAAGGATGAACAAAAATATACAGAATGGAATGTTATAAAGGGAGGGAGGCAGAAGAGCATGAAGATTTCTGTTCCGGGGATAATAAGATTTATAACAATGAGATTTACTTCTGATTTCGTGTAGTACATGTTTCGTAAGCCTTATTTACCATAAGGATGAACAAAAATATACAGAATGGAGTGCTATAAGGGGAGGGAGGAGGAAGAGTATGAAGATTTCTGTTCCTGGGATAAGAAGATTTATAACAATTAGATTTACTTCTGATTTCGTGTAGTACATGTTTCGTAAGCCTTATTTTCCGTAAGGATGAACAAAAATATACAGAATGGAATGTTATAAAGGGAGGGAGGAGGAAGAGTATGAAGATTCTGTTCCTGGGATAAGAAAATTTATAAAAATGAGATTTACTTTTGATTTAGTGTAGTTATGCCTTGTAATACTTATGCTCACTGATCAGTCCTCCCAACTTGACATTGCACAAAAGAGAAACTACAATTCATATTATACGTGGAAACAGAGTAAACTTTTTTCTAGTAACTATTGAAGAAATGATTGGCTAGGTTTCAGTACATGGTTGTTTGGCATGGCTGATCATATGGAAATGGAGTGAACTTTTAGCTAGCAACTTTGGGCTCGAAAAAAGTTGACTGGCCTTGTCTCGGTACGTGGTTGATTGGCATGGCAAAACATATGGGAAAACTGAACGTTTGGACTCATCATAACCAATAGGAAGAGTTGCCCCTAATCTAAGAGGTCATGTATATAGGTGCTAACTTTTATAGTCCTTTCCTACTCGCTTGTGGCAACACCCCTGCTTTCTGTCTTTTCTTGTCCTCAAGCAGGAAAAGGGGTTGGTTGTCTAAATATGTCATTTCATCTGCTTTTGTTGCCCATCCTGTCACCAGTGAGTGCCTTTTCATATTTCATTGTGGTCATAGAGGATTGCTTCAAAGTAGGCATATTTGTGGACCTTACCAAAGAAGTAGATCAGGGGTTTGACACCATATGCAGGTTGCACGAACTAGCAGGCAGAACTGCTGAAATTTGTTATGTGGTCGGCTTATGTTGCTGAACATCCTCAACTACCTCTAGGCCTTTCATGTTGAAAAATTGTTTATGCAATGGCTCGTTTGTGTAGTTGTTTCTTCTCTCTTCTCCTAATATTCTTCTAATATTGGCCTTTTCTTGGTAACAGAGGTGGAAAGTTTCATGTTTCAGGAACGATGAGCGTTTATACAGTGAAGGTCAATCGGATTTTCCCAGGGAGGAAATTTCGGGAGAGAATTCACAAACATCTGAAATTGGTCAACCAAGTGTCCAGAAAAGAGATCTGATATCAAGGATAGCGGAGGTGGTATCCTTCCATTTTTCATGTCTTTTTGTTGTTGTTCATTTGGTTCCTTTTTTTTCCTTATGCTTTGACAATCATTTGTATGTTGTCTGAGCTTGTCAAGCGACTTATTTTTAATCTTGTTCTACCCTAGTCACAGTGCACCGTTGCTACTGGTTAACTCATAAGCTGGAAACATTCTTATTGCATTTCATTTTTGACAATGAGATTGAACTTTTCTAGTTTGTGAGAGAAGCTAATGAGTAATGATAATGCAAAGTACGTTTATTTTCCTTTGGTCGTATTTTTCCAATTTGTAACTCCTGTTAGTTTCAGCCTTTATTTTCTTTCCTTTTTAGCAAGGTTACTGATTTTACATGACTTGGAGCAACTGGTAAGGTTGCTGCTTTGTGATCTTGAGGTCATGGGTTCGAGCCGCGTAAACAGCCTCTTGCACAAAGTGTAGGGTAAGACTGCATACATCAAATCACGAAGTGATCGCCCTTCCTTGGACCCTGCACAAACGCGGGAGCCTAGTGTACCGGGAACGTCCTTTTTACTGATTTTACATGACTTATTATGATTAATTTTTTCCATGCAAATTCGTTAATATTAATCTTATCATTTGATGACTAGATGTAGAACAAGATCGAGATGGAATTATATAAATGATAATATTACTCCACCATTACAACTTAAGCTTTTTGTTGATATGGTAATTTATCGTGCTTTATAGTAAAGAGATCCAAAGTTTGAATCTTGCTCCGATCAATTTCTGAGAAGAAATACTAAGACAATAGCTGATCCTAAAAATTTGTTATGCGCATGCAGTAACCTCACACGTCAGAATCCTAACTGATGTCCTCTTTATCTAATTTTTTTGTGCTAATGGATGTATTCTATTTCAGGTTGCAGACCTTATATTAAGAGTGACCGGAAAGCGGTGGACTGTGCCATGGACAGGACATACCATAGTACAGGTCGTAGTTGTCTATCCTTCTTTATGATAGTTTGGTGTATACTTTGTGAACTTGTAGGCAAGTTTTAAAAGCAAATTTCTTCAGAATAGGTTCAGAAATGTTTTACCTCGAGAGTGGTTTTGTGTATGAGATATCGTGGGAAATGTTCAGGATTTTGAAAATTTTGGGAACTGTAATGTTGCGTCAAGTGAATGAAATGAATTTCGGCTTTGTCAGTTAGCAATGTTCTGTCTGCTGTTTCCTGGAAACTTGACGTGATCAAGATGTATGTTTAGCCGTCCTTCTGGATTGATATGTTGCAATGGACTGAAATATCTGTAATTCCTTTCCAATTCAGTAGTGTAGCTGGATTAGTATCGTATATCTAAGAGAGAACTTGCTGTGGCCTCAATTTAGTTATCATTATACGCCCGAGTAATGGTACATCCCATCACCCCCTACCCCGCCATAGATGGGAGCTTCTAAGGCAATGAGAATTGTTGTTGTACCAGAGTAACTGAGGGCATTGTTGGATTGAATGTCGGAGCCTATAAAGGTAAGTTTGTTTGATAATGCAAAACGTTACGTCTCTCTTATAAACATCACTTGTGGTTGTGCAGGTTATGCTTCTGTGGATTGTGTCGTTCTGGTTTGTTGGTTCTTGGATGATCCCATTTGCTGCACACCTTGTCGGTTACAGCAAAGAATCATTAACTTTCAGAGGACAAGCTTTGTTCAGCCTCTTGACTGATGTAACGGAAGGTCTTGCTGGAATTCTAATTCTTCATCGTTGCCTTTCTAGGTTCTATCCTCTTGAATCAGATTGGTTTAGATTTAGCCTCAGGGGGAAATGGTTGTTCGATGTCCTCCTTGGATGCGCCTTGTTTCCATTGGTCAACCAGCTCTCTCAGCTCAACCTTAATCTATTACCTGTTCTGCCATCCACTCCGGTTACCCTATCAAGCGTCGAGCAATCAATAATGGCTCGTGACCCAGTGGCAATGGGATTGTACGCCTTGGTACTTGTTGTGTGCGCACCTCTTTGGGAGGAAATTGTGTTCCGTGGTTTCCTTCTCCCTTCCTTGACCAAGTACATGCCGGTATGGTGTTCAATTCTAATGAGTTCAGTTGCATTTGCGTTAGCACATTTTAATGTACAGAGAATGTTGCCTTTAATATTTCTAGGAGTGGTGATGGGCGTCATTTACGCTCGCTCAAGGAATCTTCTGCCTTCCATTCTCTTGCATAGCCTCTGGAATGGCTTTGTATTCTTAGATTTAATGAAATGATGAAGCACCTTTAATTTGCTTGTATATTCATTCATCGTTTGTGCATTGATCCATTGGCCTTCTTAAATGTCCATTGTCTTGCTAATCTGCAGGTTGTCTGTGGCAATCAAGTTTGCCGTTGCTTGCTTTGCCTTGCAACACAATTATATAGAATCTTTTCTCTCCTAAACTTGTTAGTTGTTTTTCCTCTTTTTTTTTTTATTTTTTATCCATGTTAAGGGACTTGTTAGAAGTTTAAAATACAGTATTCTTACATGTGAAATTTGAGGAAATGAAAGGAAGAAAAAGGTCTATGGGGTGAAGAGAAAGTTGCGGTTGTACGGAAGCATGCTGGGATCCTATGAAAGACTTGTCAATTTGCATAACCATTCATAACATTCTCTAATCATTATCAGTTTTTAGTTATACTCTATAATCTTGCTTTCTTATTAGTGCGTTATCTTTATTAATTATTTACAGTATGATGGTGTATTTTAGAGACTGGAGGGGAAAAGAAAGTCAAATGTTTCTCTAAAATTTCAGAATGAGCGAAGCTATAGACAAGTCAAAAGTAGTCTCGTAACTTCAATATCTTGTATATTGGTACCTAAATCACAAGGAGTATCAGTTTTGGATCAAATCATGGCAAAAAGATAATGAGTCATGTTTGTCTTCAGCAACCACCAACAACAATCATACCCAGTATATCCTAACGACAGCAAAAGTTATCACTAGGGTCTGGGAAGGATGAGAGGCAGGCAAACAATCACACACACAACCTGAAATTTGGAAGCCTTTTAAGATTAGTTAGGACTAGAATTGGCATTCTCAATAACTTCCAAGTAGTCGTTAAGCAGATTAGACAATCTTTCTGATAATGGCAAAAAAAGAAAAAAAAAAAGACAAACTCTGTCATGTGACCAATGCAAAAATAAGATATTCAAGTCCTTTGACTAAGAACAAGAGAAAAAGGATTATCTCTAACCAATGGGCAAGATATTTAAGTCCCTTTACTAAAGAGAAAAAGAAATCACTATAACCAATGGACCACAATAGTTAAAGAGCACAATAGAAATTAACTATTCAACAACAACATTATCTTATTGTCTTGGAAGCTCATGTCTATGACAAGATATGGAAATCGGATGTGCGTAACCATATTCATGTATTAGAAACATACAAAGTTTGTTTTCAGATGACCCAAAATGAAAATTGCATCAAGCTATGTCGATCAACTGTTACTTCATTATATAAGAAGCGCAACCATTTTAGTGAGTCATTTTGCTTTATTCCATCATATTCGCTCTCGTCTTGACAGGATATAGAAGTCGGATGTACGCAATCATACTCACGTATTAAAAACACACAGAGGTTGTTTTCCAATGACCCAAAATGAAAATTACGTCAAACTATGTCGACCAACTGCTACTTCATAATATAAGAAACACAACTAGTTTTTTTTTTTTTTTTTTTTGAAATGAACACAACTAGTTTAGTGAGTCATTTTGCTTTATTCCATCATATTCCAACACATGGGAGGGAGAGTCATTTTCCTTATTAAACAAGATTGTCACTACATGGTTCTTTCCTCTCCTAAGACCCGAGACTACTTTTGAGAAACAACTCATCGTTCATTTTTTTTCTCTCTTTTATAATAACTTGTTCTATTTTCCAAAAAAGTATGTTAGTAACGGGAAACTGCCAACATTATTGGTGATTTTGGTCCTACTTGTACGAAAATACATACGTATAAAACCTTAACATTTAGAGGACTTAAGAAATATATGTACATATGTAGATTTTACGTTACACTTATTAACATAAGAATTTTTTTTTTCTTTGAATCCAAGAAATGTAGAAAATTGGTGTAGAAGTAACCATATTTAAATTATGTTATACAAAAAGAGTAAAATCGATTTTCACCGATAGAGGTAACCATTCAACTTCTCTTCTGCTTTCCTTTTCCTCTCCTTTTACAAACTATACGGAGCTATGGCAAATAAGGGTGAAAAAGTTTGCCCGATTTCTAGCAAGGTTCTAACCATACGCAATGGTAGAAAGTGAGGTAAAATATGAGGTCTCTAATCACGCATTGCCACGTGTACAAGCAAGTCTTTTTTAAAAACAAAAAAACTTTAAACCTCGGGTTACCGCGTGCTGGCCAGGGGACGGACTGGGAACGGCTCCTTCAGGGGCCTTACCCTCAGGGGGATCTCGCCAATCAGCTTCCTTACGCCTTACGGGTTTACTCGCCTGTTGACTCGCACATATGTCAGACTCATTGGTCCGTGTTTCAAGACGAGTCGAATGGAGAGCCCACATGCCAGCACCGGGAGCGCGCAGATGCTGAAACATGCCAAGGCATGCGCTGTCCCGCCATGATCGAGGCGACAGCGTCTCCACAAGAATATCTACATCCTGGGCTTGGGCCGTCGCCCCAATCCGCGCTAGTCCGCGCCCTCTTTTGTACACGTCGCAGCGCGTGATTGGAGGCTTCATATTTTGCCTCACTTTCTGCCTCTCCCGATCTCAACCGGAAAAAGCAGCGTACCATATAGGAAAGTAAGTAGAAATATAACACATAACAAAAAAAAAAGCAGAAATACAATATGATAAGGACATTAAACTTGAACTAAGAAACATGTATGAACTCTAAAATACATAAGTAGAAGTGCATAAACTCTTTAAGCAAAAAAAAAAAAAAAAAA
>AP025061.1:34461207-34495441 GCA_036186865.1 Eustoma russellianum
CAAAAAAAAAAAAAAAAAAGGGTTTTAGTATACATAGCTCCCTTGGTACCTGAAGTGACATTCAACTAGAAAAAAATTAGGTTTTCTGAGTTTATATATGGAAAGTAAATCACGATATTGAGGTCCTACGACACCTTATATATAGTTCAATTATTAATGTGAAACATTCAGAAAAGCAACCTTAATTCCTTTCCATCCAAAAACTGAAATTTCAACTCAAAACACAAGCCACGAAACGCTCAAATCCAAAAATCGCAATTTCAAATATAAGTCACCTAGAAAAAAAAGATAACACCTTTGAATAAATACATATCACATAAAGAATAATCGACGAATGATCGGTATGCAAAACAGAGGTCTATCCCTTATTATTATATTTTACATTAATTAATGAGTAATTTAGTCAGTGACTATATATTATAAGATTTGATAAAAAAAAAAACTAATGAAAATCTTTATCTCCAGCAACTATGATCTTCAATCGACTCCTTCCTTAAATCAATAACCATACTACAATTCATCCCAATATCAACATCCTTCCTAAAAACCTTCAAAATCTTCACTTTTCCAATCATTTCTGTATAACTATTCACCGGCAATTTCCCAGAAAATAAATCACCAACAAGCCTAGGAACACCCAGCAAACGATCAACCAACACAACCACCGTTACATTTTTCCTGACTGTCCGACGTGCTCTGGCGATCCCCGGCGGCGCAACGGCTTCTCCGACGACTCTCCCATCATACAAAACACTTGTCTTAACGCTGTCGTATTTAAACGAAGCTACATTTGGATTCTTAACAGAAACATCAGCTACAAGTGTCAGATTTGCACCGGGACGAAAGTTTGACGAAGAATTCAAAAGGGTCATATTGAATCTTTGGATTGTGACGGAATTTAAATTCAAAATTGGATCTTTAACGTGGAAAATGGTTACTATAAGAATCAAGAAAATGACTGAAGGAATTAGTAGGATCGCGGTGATGCATCCACAGCGAATGAAACATTTGTTGTTGTGATATTTCTTCATTTCTAGAGATAGATCATTGTCATTTTCTTCTAAACGAAAGATTTTGTAAGGGTGAGATGAAGGAGTTGGATTTCTGGAATGCTCTTTTTCAGCCATTAATGGCTGAATTTATTTATTGGAGAGGAAATTTTGGGTATAACGGCTGCTTGAGAAATGTATAATAACGTACGTATAGAGTGAAGGAATTTAAATCTGGGAAATTTATGGGATTCAATATTTAAGTGTATTTATGCATGGGGAAGAAGGATCGGAATCAGGGAAATTTTTGGGATTAAAAAATTAATATCTTTGACTTAGCCGTTATATCGCTGGCTAAACGAACTTAAAAATTAGTTCGAATTCGGCTCGATAACACTATAGATGTTTAAACGAGCCGAATAGTTAGCAAATAGTTCAACTCGTTTTAGTAAATGAACCCAAACAACTGTTCAAATTCAGCTCGTTTACAAAAACAAATACGAACCGAACTCGAACAATTCACGAACTGTTTGGTTCATTGAACAACCCCACTAATAAGGTGACATCATTTTAAATGAGATTATTGATCGAGCCTTACCCATATAAATTGGTCTTTTTTAGTAGAAAAAGATGGTGACATCTAATGTTTTTCTGATATAGAAGTCTCCAAACTTAACGCGTCCTTCAAATTAGACCAGCTAATCATACAATATGAAAGGTTCAAAAATTGCTTGAATTAATTTGAGTTATAACTGGTCTTCTAGCAGTAGATGAAGTTTGTGGTATATGATACGATGGATTTCCTTTGCAAATACTATTCTGTTCCAATCTTGGATAATGAAATCAAGCTTTACTAGTTGATATCTTCATCAGCATAATCTTCCAGAGTCCACATCCAAAAAAAGGGAATAGATGAATTGTACCATGAGTCGCGAAAAACCGTTACGTGGTTTGAGTAACATTTTTTCTATCATAGGGTCTCAAGTTCGATTCTCTCTCCATAAACAAAAATAGCAGTCCATCTCAAAGAGAGTATGACATGTCTTCATTAATAAGACTGTAACATATATTAAAAAAAAATAAAGAAAGAAATTCTTTTTCTACATATGACCACTCTTTAGCCTGGTGCAGTGAAACATTTCACATTAGATTCTTCCTAAGTATAGAAGATCTACGTCAAGTCTTCAACTACCCCTCAAAGTCAAAACTGTCACGATTATTATCTAATTCAAGCAGGAATTCTCCCTATCATGCATGTCTATATATGCATATCTACATCTTTTAGCTGTATTGTACTTACCATGTTCATCTGGGGTGCACTAGCTAGAAGCATATTCACCTCCAATCCCTATGAACACACCAATTTCTGTTTGTGCTGGGATACACCAGATCATACGGTAGTATATATTGTATACCATGTCTATACGTGTAATGTTTCCCTTCATTTTATTTTTAGATTCTTCCATTCATCTAAGTACTGCACAAAGTTCCTGCATCGTGTTCCTGCTCTTGGATCCATTGGCCTAGTTCCATATTTATAGATTGTGAACCACTGCCTTTCTTTAGCAACTCTGTTATTTGATGATGGGTGAGAAAAATCTGGAAATCGGATGTATGTGCAGACACCTTGATCATGTATACGAGATCAAGATATCGTTTTCAAGAGATATATATAGAAGATCACAGGAGGCCTTTTTAGAAATGCTCCTTGTGGAATTCGAATTTTGTGGAACCTTTTTGGTTGTACTCTTGGCAAAGTTTGCCAAGCTCTCTAGCCAAAACTGGTGCTCCACAGTAGAAAACACCTGTACAAAAATGTGAGAGTATGAAAATCGGATTTGAGATATATTCACCAGATTTGTGTCCCTTCTATATGTACAGGCATTTTTGTCAAATACAGAATTTTAGAGAAAGGCACTCACCTATTCTAGCATTAGCATGTTTGGTGCAAAGTTTAGAAAGAACTTTCTTCCAATTAGGCCTCGCAAAATGTGTTCTCACCTGTAGAAACGCATTCAAGAAACAGCATATTAGCCTGAAAACGAATTAAGCAAACAAGTTGTTGAAAAGATAATATCTGCAGAAGTTATCTAGTGGGAAGAAGATATTTTGGGTAACCTCCAAAGGTTCAATATCACATATTTCATAACTTCTTGTTTTTACATGCTCTTGACCAATGGTAGAAATAGTGAAGCTGAGAAAAGTACCCGTGTGCCAGATACGATGTCAACTCCATTTTTGGCATGGTTAAGTGATTGGACCATGGTGATTAGGGCTGAACGTGCATCCCCTTCCTCATACACGCTAGTTAAGTAGTTGTGCATCTCAATAACACCCTACAGAGAATGAGCTGAGAAATCATTTCATGAAGTACGAACATGTACTTTATCAGTATCAGCAAAGTTACATGCTTTCTTACCCTCTGATCAAGTTCAGCCACTTCATTCATGACACCTTTAAACCAATCAAATGATCCTTGTTCCCTGGTCACCCAATAGAAGTAAGCATTTGTTGTCCTGAGTGGTTTTTTCCGCTTTGCAGACACCTTGATCTGAGAAGATGATGTGTAGGATCCAACACTTTGGTCTGAATGTGTACTAATGTCGGTAAATGAATCCTGGTAGCATGAAAACTAGGTTTAGGTTCCAAGAATGTATAGTACTGAGAAGAAACAAAGAGTCCCTCAAACTATCCTGATAAAGAAGAAAAAAAAAATCACTTGCTTACAGCTAGCTCCTCCATTTTGACAAGATTGTTGAGCAAATCTTTCAGGATACTAATAAAAGGCGTTGCTCCAATACCAAGACCAACAAGCAGCAGCACATCATACTTTCTGTAGTCTTGTGCTGGAGCCCCATAAGGTCCATCTATTAACAGCTTTGGCAGACTGCGAGTTAAGCAAAAACATTCAGTGAAAGATGCTGTGTAACCATATACCATAACATAATATGGACACCGGATTCATATTGCAACTAGAAGTTCCCCGTTTTTCTTATAAACAATGCGATTTAACTTTGATGAATCTAGCCAGCAAAGGAAAGTACCTTTTCTTTGTTGTCTCATCTGCTCGTAGCAGCCCGCTCTTCCCAGCCATTGGAGGTTCACAAGCCTCTGAAAACACTCTTTTAAGTTCTTGTGTCCAATCGCCCAGCTGTCGGATGTGAATGCTGAGGTAGTCCTCTCCAGGAGCTGAGGTAATGGAAAAAGGATGCCTGAATTGGATGATAAAGCAATCATGAGGAACATAATAACATTGTCGAACAATGATTATGCATAATGCTATCATGGTGCTGTTCAAAATTAAATCAGTGCGTATTAAAAAAATGTCCATTTTATGCTATGACATACTTTCCAATCCATGATAACAAGATTAAAGCAAAGAGAAAAAAGAAGAGGAACTTGTATTTGATTCCTTAAATATACAATCTGACACCTGAATTAAAAATATAGCAATTCAAGTTATCCGACAAGAACACTGCTCAACTTTAAGGCGCAAAATTTGTCTAGAAACAAATCAGTCCTGGCAATCAAGCTTAAGTAGGGAGATGATCATCGCAATTACCACTCAAATGGTGAAACAGCCGGGCAGTTGACAAACATGTATTGTCCACTCTTATATCGAAATTGTGGAGGTTTCGACATTTGCAAGGTGAGGACATTTCCAGGGTAAATAGCCACCTGAAAAAGGTCATAACTTGTTTAACTTCTCTAACCTCCAATAAGTGGATAGAAGGTGAAAGAAAAGATACAGGAGAACTCCTTATAAATTTCACAATTTAGTATGTAATCACTTCTACATCATTTTCTATTTTTGCCAAATCTATTAACAAAATGTGAGAAGTTATCAGATGCTCTCATGTGTATTGTTTTCCTTCCAATTTATTCGCACTAGCTCCACATCAATCAAAAGACAATTTTAGTGGATTTTTCCATTTATGAACAAGGGAGAGTGTAAACAAGCAGAACCTAAGACATTAGTATGAATATGTATGCTGACCTTCAAAAGCCGAACAGTAAGGAAGCCTGATCGAAAGAATCTTACAGTTCTTTCTCCAGTGTATAAAAGTACAGGAACCGCAAGATACATCCATGTCTGCGAGCAATAAATAAACACACACAATGTGGAACCTAGTTTACTTGTCTGAAATAGGATAGAACAGCAATAGTTTTCAGTGCACGTCATATAAAAATAAGAACCATCAGGGAGCAAAGGTCTAACCGTCTTTGGACTCCAGTCATGCACGAGGTAAAGAAAGTTGCCATGAATGATGAGCAGTACGTAGACAATGACGAAAAGGTGGTGGGAATACCAGAAGGCATTGAACCCAGTGAGCCTATCAAAAGGCCTAGGGAACTTAACAAGGCTCCTCCTGAACCACCGCGTCGCAAGAATGAAAGCAATAGCCATAAAGATCACCATGAGAATCCCTGTCACGCCCTCAATTCCTCGAACAAGGTCAATATACCGAGGCTTATATTGGCCAAAATCTTTTGTGAGGTAATTACCGTAGGTGGCATTGGATACATCTATAAGCCTTGGAAAATCGCACGCGAGGTGGTTACCAGCATGGAGTATGACACCAACTACAATGGCTGCTGCAATAGTCTACAGAGATGAATTAATTAGCTATCATGGCTCATTAACAAGTACAGTATCTTATTCACCCAACCAGCTAAGTTGCCAAAATATGGTCAATGGAAAAGGCATTGAAGCTCAAATTTAATTGTGGACTATATTGGACTAGAGTGAAGAAAAAGGGCGTTCCCGGTGCACTAGGTTCGCGCGTTTGCGTAGGATCTGGGAAGGGGTCGGATCGCTTCGCGATCTATTGTACGGAGTCTTACCCTACACTTTTTTGTGCAAGAGACTGTTTCTGTGGTTCAAACCCGTGACCTCAAGATCACAAAGCAACAACCTTACCATATGCGCCAATGTCCGCCCTCACTAGAGTAAAGACAAGCGGATGCTATAATCAGTCCCAGTTACCTGGTGCAACTTTGAAGTAGAGGTGAAGTGGCCTTCAATTAGTATGTATGGTGCTCTTATGAATGAGAAATATATTGAACTACAATGAGAAGAGAGGATGAAAATAATTAAAGAGTGTGATAAGGAGTTCGGGTTCATTAATTTTTCTATAATGAGCTAATACAAAGAATGTAACCTATAATTAGCAGGCATCTGAATCAATAACTTAGTAAACACTAGTACAACCTTGTATCATGACAGAGTGGTTAACCACTCCTGACATGATATCCTTCCTTATTTTTCTATGCCATGTTATATAAAAATTAATTAGTAAGATGAACTATTGATTCCTACTAAGCACAATAAAATTACATGAACGGAAAATCTCAGTTGTGGATCAAACTGACAGAAATCCTCAAAGACATGTCCAAGAGCTTCATTCTATTATTGAGCTGAAGTGTCATGCATGACATGAGGAGTTAACGGCCACTCAAATGGGGTTGAAGCACAAATTGCTCGGTTGTATCTTTTGTACTTGAACATTTTTCTTGTTTGTTCATCTTGTAAATGTAAAAAAAAAAAAAAAAGCAACAAAGAGTTTCTTTATCAAATACCCTCATTAAATATGTATTACTACATTAAAATAAGATGAACTTCTAACGAGAAAATTGCTTCCTCAAAGAAAATAATGACAATAGTAAAGCGCCAAAAAGAAGTTACAATGAATAAAAGATGTATATAGGTACACCATCTTTATATGAACATCTAGTTTGAGACTGAAAGAATAGTAGCTTTTTATTTCATTTTATTTTATTTCGGGTCATTCTCATTGGACTTGCCTTGCCATAACATTTGAATTGTCTCTTTTCTTTTTTTTAGAAGGCGGGTTTGGAGCCACCGTTGAGTTGCTATTTTGTGACTTTGAAATCACGGGTTCGAACTGCAGAAATAGCCTATTGTACAAAAAAATACAGAGTAAAACTCCGTACATCAAATCCCAAAATTATCTATCCCCTCCTAAAATTATGCATGAACACAAAAACATAGTACATTAAGAACCGTTTTTTCTTTTCTTTTCTTTTCTTTCTTTTCATCTTTTCTGATGTAATAAGCGGACGTAATTGACACGAATAGAATAATCGTTCGTAGGTGGCAATGGACCGTCTCTCATGTCTTGACCAAAGATGCTGACTAATCGGCCAAAGTCAATTTGACTATACATTATTAATTGGCAGTTAGCTAATGAAATATGATATTTTAGACGTATGATATGTGTACTCTCCCTTTTAAATGTATACGTTATAACTCTTAATAACTTACTATTGAGATATTTAATGATTGCTATCGATTATAATAAAATTTTAGTGATGTCTGGTCGCCAGAAATTAGTGGGGCCCAGCATTATAACGTAAGAAAAGAGATGAGTCCTCAGATCATACCTTGTGAAAGTTGATATTGTCGTCAAACGGCACAACATGACCCAAAGTGGTAGACCTCAGCCAAGTTATGGTGTTCCGGCACACAGGCAATAAAATAAGAGCCATGTTGAACTTAAGCGTCTCGGCGGCTCCCTTGGCTGTGAGAAGGCAATAACCCATGACTTTGTAAGCGTCGTTTCGTTTGTATTGAAAGAATTTCCAAATGAATAACCCAGCCATTATTCCAACCCACAAAGCCAGGACCCAAATTCTCCTCCTATTTTCCTGGTAAAAATAGACGAATTCTTTGCTCAGTTTTCTCATGGGACTTCTCATTCTTAAGCCATGTAGATTCTGGCTCAAGGCTTGGCTTGTGAAGCTCAGAGCTTGGCTGTAGTTTAGATAAGTGTCTTTTTGAAGCAATAGTGTTTCCAGCTGCCAAAGCTGCACCATCATGCATGAAATTTCAAATCATCAGACACCATCACAGAGATTCCGTACAATGCAAGAGATAAGTCAATCATCATCATCATATAGAAATTGGATCATGACCTCCACCATCCCTTGTGGAAAAAAGTTTGTTCTCTCTCTCCTTTTTTCTTTTTTCGTTTCTCACTCTACACATCTAATAAAATCTTAACTAGTTTTTATTTTTTTTACACATTTAACTTTTGCACAAATTAATGACATTATTTTTAAAAACCGATTATCTCATATTAAAAAACGCGTTACAAGAATTAAAAAATATCATATTGAATATATTATTATCATATGGATAAGTCAAAAAAAAAAACTAATGTTTACTTACATCATCATAACGAAAAAAGGATACATGAAAAATGAAAATAACACTCGAAACGGACAGTTAACATTTTGATTATATGTGTCATGTAAACTAGCAACACAATTACGTAGAAAAAGTTTAAAATACTTCAGAAATAATAATATGTCATCTTAATAGTTATTTTATAACTAAAAAAATATGTGGAAGTTGAACATCTCGTATTCCATATAATCAACCAAATTAGTGATGTAGCTAAGAGTTGAACCGAAATCTAATAAGCCAACTCTTTATCAAGTGAAGTCACCATTCAATGGTTTCAAAAAGTAAAAACACACACATTTGAAAGGGTTAGATATAAACCAGTTTTGACCCTAATGATAGTTTTTAATGTCATTGAGATATACTGAGTATGATTCTTGTTGTTGTAGATATAAACCAGTTTAACTCTACTTTTCCAAATATGATAAGCTAGTTCAGAATTAAGGAGAGATACAATGAACGAATGAAAATTTACTAACTTAATTTTTTAAATAATGAAATCAGATAACCGATAAATCGCACCACTTTGATTTATAAAATCCAATGAGGACATTGAACGCTTTACTGAAAGGAACTTTTATAAAACTCATTGTAACGACGATGGATTATTCTTCTTATTTAAGAGACACTTAAGTAACTTAATTTGTATCATCAATAAAATTCTTTAAAATTTGACTATAAGAGCCTTCCACATTATTGATTCAACCGTAGCTCCCAAGATTATGACATACAGAAAAGAAAAAAAGAAAAAAAAAGAAAAAAAAAGAGCAAAAAAGTCTATCTCGACCCTGGTTGCCAGACCTAAGGAGCTACGTAGAGGATGTAAATCAGGAGTCCAGTGTCCTTCTAGATTGGGTGAGATTTTACACAGTTACCCGCACAAGGTGGCCTTCCACAAACCTCCTAGATTGGGTGAGATTTTACACAATTACCCACACAAGGTGGCCTTCCACAAACCAGGCTACGTAGAGGATGTAAATCAGGAGTCCAGTGTCCTCCTAGATTGGGTGAGATTTTACACAGTTACCCGCACAAGGTGGCCTTCCACAAACCTCCTAGATTTGGTGAGATTTTACACAGTTACCCACACAAGGTGGCCTTCCACAAACCTCCTAGATTTGGTGAGATTTTACACAGTTACCCACACAAGGTGGCCTTCCACAAACCAGGCATTTGGCCTGGCAGCAAAGGAACATTCACACTATGTGCGTCTTTGGATTCGAACTCACGACTTCTTGTTGGCAATCCTCAACCCGAGTACCAACTGGACTATGCTCTGGTACAATGTATCTCGCACCCTCTATATATGTATTGGAGAGGGAGAATATGACATACAAGGAAAAAGACAAAAATGCCTACGGTTTTTCTATTTTTCATGAGTGAAGAGGAATTTGACTAGTTTTAGTGGTTAAAACGCGCATATCCAGGTCTGTTGCTCGAAGCCCACATGGGAATCGAACAATGTCTAGACACTGGACCCCAAATGATCGAATTTGTACATATCTAACATGCATAAGGTGTACCAGAAAATGTTTTTTTCTACCAACAAAGTTAATAATGCTTAGTTTACTTTTTCAAGCAAGACAATCAATGGATTCCAATTTAATTCTAATTAAGATTTCTTATTTGCGCTTGTTAAGCTAAATTTAGAAATTTGTTAAGTGAAATCCTCTCTGTCCAGCTCAACTAATCTTATTCAGGTCTCAACCACTTCTCTAGAAAGGAAACTTTGATTTCAAGGCATTATTATTGTTATAGCATCTGGTGATCTGGTCCCTTGACTTCGGTTGCATACAATCCTTATGCATTAAGACTTTCACTTTATTGATGACTAGCAAGGGATTATAGTTACTTTATCCAACACGTAATACTTTTCGTTTTAATTAACTATTTTGTCGCGAATGATTTAGAGTATAGATATTAAAAACAGAGTATCGTTTTTTTTTACGTGTATGTATGTATATGCATATATGTATGTATGTATGTATGTATATGTGTAGATGTATATGTAATTTGTGTGTATGTATATGCATGTATATCTGAGTATGCATATAGGGTCGTAATGGAAATTGATGGTCGAACCTCAATGTAGCCCAGCCCTTCAGGATCCAACTCTTCCATGATTAAAGCAGCATATTCTTCAGCCTGCTCCTTTAGTCTTGATAACTTGTTGGCTGAGGCACTTAGCATGATAATCTACCATTTACCCAAAAGACCAAGTGGGGAAAAAAGGAAACCTATGAGAAAACAAGCAATATATTTTCACATAGTATAAGTTTATTTTCAATATCATTATCTATAATGGCCAAATAAAATTTGAAAAGTCTTAGATCCCCCACTCACCATTCACCAACTCCAATGAAAATGACTTAAAGCTAATTTTGGAAACCAGCTGCAAAGGCAGATACCTTATTTCACTAAATCCTAGTAAATCCAATACTATTCACACACAAGATCTACATGTAACTATATAACCCGACTGAATCAATGGTCGAAAACATGCTTATCAAAGGTGACCTCCCAAAGATAGTGGGAAATTTAGAAAAGAAGATAGACGTAAACACAAGCAGTTGTTTGGTATTGTTTATGTTATCATATATCGTTTACATCTTGAATATATCATTTGAAGAGCACCCAGATGAACTACGTTATTAATCAGATGCACTATATTTATGTGTACTAACAACACTATCAAAATAAATCAATACAACAACAACATCATTACCCCATTGCCTTAGAAGCTCCTATCTATGGTTGGGTATGGAGGGTCGGACATACGCAACCATACTCATGTGTTAAAAACACATAGAGGTTGTATTCAAATGACCCATAATGAAAATTGCATCAAGCTGTGTCGATCAACTACTACTTCCCAATATAAATATTATACTAAAGAAACCTCTAAAATCAATAGAATGAGTAACACTTTACAATCTTAATACATTAAAACCAAAAGAAAGTATGCTAAATAAACTAATATGAAGGGGAAAAAAGGATTTTTTACAGTATACATATGCTACATGATACATTAATAAATTATTTTTAACAAAGAACAGCGACAGAGAAGTTCTATACAACACAATGACGGATCACGGACCATCTTACTAAAATAAGTAAATTATCGTTTTCAATCGACTAAGTTAACATTGGTATGACATATTTCATTTTATTGAATAAAAACCGTGATGCTTAATTAGCAAAATGTAAAGTTATGATCAAGCAAAAGAGGCTCGACCACTTCACCATCAAACCTGTGGGCGGTACATATTATCAACATGGAGGAGATGGAGTTGTTGGCTAGGCAAAATTTTCTAACATGCAGTCCACCAAACCACGCCTTAAGGCAATTATCCTAATCCCTTAAATAAGAAGTCACTCCCAACATAACTAACCTTATAGACATGAATAACCACTACATCTTTGCAAGTTTCATGTCTCCATCATCCGTCCATGTGTTTTTCTCACCATAAATCCAGAAAACTTCTTCAATTATTTTCATATTCCATAAATCATCTTACGCATTATATAAAACTATGAGATGAATATTGATTTGGTAAAATTTTAATATATATAACACAGCACTTAATAAATTAGAAGATTGACCTAAAAGAAAAGTTAAATGACCCACGGTCACGAGTCTCCAAGTTTACAGCTATGTTGCTTATATAATTAGAGTGCTCTCTAAATGCAAAATGACATACTCTGACTCTGAGTGTCTTTTATTGTTTCAGTTCCGAGGAACTTTGGAAAGATGTAATTAGACCGTTAAATGACCTCTTAGGTGAGAGACCTAGAACTTGGTGTCCAAAAGGTATCTGAGCCTAAACCTATTCCGGTAGAAGGAATCGACAACAAAGCCTAAACACACATACTACACTGTTAAGATTAAAACCGACAAACTTAGATGTAATTTATCACCAGAGTAGGAGGTAGAGTACTTTTTCTTTCTAGAGGAATGGGTAACCTCCCAATTCTTTATGTTCTAAATCCTCAAAATATTCCTTCATATATGGTTTCGTGTTACTTTTGGTACCTATTCCTATGACACAAAGGGCTTACTCGGCGTGGAAGATCACATAATAACTGTATCTTATAAATTTATT
This sequence comes from Eustoma russellianum, assembly GCA_036186865.1. Taxonomy (NCBI): domain Eukaryota; kingdom Viridiplantae; phylum Streptophyta; class Magnoliopsida; order Gentianales; family Gentianaceae; genus Eustoma; species Eustoma russellianum. Next base: position 34,473,507 of record AP025061.1, read on the forward strand.
GCCGATTTGGGTTTCAATATTAAATGTCAAAGTAAGTTTTAACAAATAAATAATGATATATTGAATATTTGCACTATTCAGTGACATGTGAGTTTTTTTTATATTTATATATTCAAAATTTTAATACTATTGTCTACGTAAAGCAATGCATGTGAGCGGGATAATCACCTCTTTAATTTCTTCTTCCGTGATTCGGCCATCTTCATTCTTGTCCACCCTGTGGAGTATAGCAGTAAAACAAATTATTGAACTGACAAAGACATTTTTGACTTTATTTATGATACAATCACTACACTACCACTTTATTTTGTCATTTTCGATGTAAAACCCACGAGATTCATAATTCAAATAATCCTCCAAAATTTAAAATACTCCTACTTGTTTAGAGTAATATTTATATTAGTAATATATATGATAGTTTTGCAAGAATTAAGTAATCAAGAATGATAAACTAATTATTGATCAATAAAAAATACATACATGTCGAAGAAAATCTGCAGCCTAGAGTCGAAGCTCTGATCAGTGATTTGTGACCAATACTCACAGAGATCATCTCTACTCAGTTTCTCCACCTTCAATCTTCTCCTTCTGCTCACTGCATCGAACAATTCCAATGCAAATTCCTTCGAATCTCTCATACCTACGCCAGGTAACATAAAATATCAAATTAATCAGTGCAGTACAAGGACAAAATTAGTTTATTCGCTAAAATAACCGATAAAAGCTTAGTTCAACTATCATCTGAAAATAGAGACTCAAAGCCTATATGAAACAGTCATCAATCTGATTATGTTGTTATTTAATTAGAATTCTCCCACGAACAATGTGACATTACATTTTTGCGTGAAGAAAAATACTATAATCAGTTAATATATATATTATATACCACCATTAGACAATTATCTGATTTATATGTTTTATCATAATCTACAATCTTTCATTTATTTTTTGCCTTTTTTTTTGGGTGGAGAAAGTGAGTAGTTCAGTTGTTTGACCTATGCATTGTGCAAAATCCGCGCGAAAAAGGTAACCATCTTTAGCCAGCTTATTGAAGTTGTTGAGGACTTCGTTCAAAGCATCTACACCGTTGGTTTTGTTATTACTGATAAATCTCAGCCCTCGAAGTGCTTTTTGGGCCCCTGAACGAGTCCGGTCGAGCTGAGCCCGTTGTCTCCGGATTGCGCGAGCCGCTAAAGCCGATTCTAAACCACCACCACCCACTCCTCCAACCACCGCCACCGCCGATGACGACGTCAGATTACGCGAACTATGACTCCAAGAGAACCGCCTCAGCTCTTGCGAGAATTGCTTTGCTTTCGCCACCGCCTCGGCTTTTAGTTCCTGAGAGAATTGCAGCAATCGACTCGACGGAGTCCTCTTCAATGTCGGCGTCCGTGAACCGCTCGCTGATCCTGTAACCGGAGTTTCAATTCCGATCGCTCCGGTTAAATTGCTGACGCCATTGTCAACATTGATGACTGTCGCTGGCTCAACACCGCGTAAAATTATGGTGTCGTCGTCTTGAAGATCGAGAGTAACTTCAACATACTCCTCGGTTCCGACGGAGGAAGAGGAGGCGAGGGAGTCATTCGCCGGTGAAGATCCGATGCTCAGTAATTTACCTGCCGGAACGGTGTCGGATCCCCACCGTCGTTCTCTCATTTCCGCAAAATAGCTGTTAAATTTTTCTTCAACACTAGGCGAAAAAGAGAACTCGAGCTGAGTGATCGGAGAAGAAAATGCTACAATAATTGAAATCAACAAAAAGAAAATTGAGAATTAAGCGGAGGAGGAGAAGAGCGGATGTTTGTAAGGTATGCAGAAGAAAGTAAGTGCGAAAGGAATGTGACGCGTCGGGAATGGATCGGAAAAGACATGCACGCGGAGGAGAAGGGGAATGTTGTGGCGGGAGAAAAAAGGCGGAAGATTTGAGAGATGGGGACCGAAAATGGTCAGGAGATTTGGTTGTTTGAGATTTGGTTTAGTTTGTTTAGCTTCAAGTTTCATTAGGAAGAGAAAGGCTATGTATATCTGCTTTTGGCATTTCTATTGTCATTCTTGAATAAGTGGTAGGCATATAAAAAAAGACATAAGCAAAAATATCCTTTCTACTTATAGTTGGCAATCTCACACCCAACACAAAATCACGATATTAATCTAACATGTTCCTTGGAGTATGGGTATAATCATGACAAATCGGGTAAGACCTGAAACTTACCCTCTAAGAGTAGGTTGTGTACAGGTCACTCGTGGTTTACCCCTTTGTATCTGTTATATCTGATTTTTTTAAGATATATTTTAAGTATAAATTATTAAAGTAAAAATTATAAAATAAAAGAAGAAACTCTTAAAACCTAAAAACATAACCACTGATACATAATTCCTCATTTATTTCCTTCTTACCCTCTGCAATTACCTCCCGCCGCCCCTATCCATCGTTCTCCATTTCTCCTCTATTCATTCACTCTTTACTCTTCTCACTTCTCACTTATCACTTCTCATTATGCGGCGATAGCCAAGCAAGTGGTCTTGGTTCTGTTCTGACAAAGTTGGTGAAGCCGAAAGACAGAGCGAAATTCACTCTACACAGAAAAGGACATTGTAGAGATGGAGATGATTCAAAGTTATGATTTAACTTTTATTCTCTAAAATTTGAAATACTTTCTGTCCGGAGGTCTTCTATTAGCGACACGTCGTCACCGTCACTATCCTCATCCTCCTCGCTGGAAATACTCCTCTCTTATTTTGTCGCATGACTTTTCACCTTTCAGGATTCATGTCAATGCATCTTACCTTATCATATGTTCTTTTTGTGTATTTCTTTTGTTAAATGATGGATTGTTATTTTTTATGGATCATATTGATGATTATATGTTAAAACTCTTTCTCTTATAGTTTTGTCTTATAATTTTGCCTGGTAAAATATTATTGTTCTTCTGGTTATAATAATGTTCTTCATAAAATATTACGTCACATCATGGGTAAAAATCGTATACCTAAAAATATACAAAATGACCCGTACACGAATTGAAATATCTGTACTTATCAAGTTTGTGAGTATATCTGAAACACGACACGAAACCTGATATGTACATGTTTATGTATCTACTTGTGTACACGCGAAGCAAACGGATAAGATATGAGTCTGGTACTTTGATACCCGAAAAACACGAAATACGACATACTTGCACCCTCATTTCTACTTGTCTTTGTCTATTATGGAGTTGATTCAAAACCAATCAAATATATAAGATATGTATTAGTCTTTTATAATGACTATATATTACTCTTTGCTCGGTATATTTTTTACATGGCGTAACCTACTCTGTTACAAGTATTTTTTTTCCTGTATATGATATTTGTTTATTATGACGAGTTGCTCCTTACTCATTTAAGAAACAACATAAAATCTCTCTTGTTGTTTTAGATTCAAACACCCACCAACGTGTTAACCTCTTTGCTTGTGTATATGTTATTAGTGATTGGTATATATATTTATGTGTATATATATGTTAAGTTAATTATTATGATGCTCGTTAACCATAAATCTACCAACGTGTTAACCCCTCTACTTGTTTATGGATGTTATTAGTTATTGGTACATGCACTTGTATGTATGTTATTAGTTAACTGTTATCATCATTATCATCAATCATACACAGTATATTCCAACGGCAACAAATGCTATCATTAAAGTCTGAAGAGGGTGAGCAGTAGACAAACAATACATCTATCCCAATGGATAGAGAGTTTGCTTTCAGTGAGACCCCTAGTTCTATATTGTACCTACATAAATGACACAATAATAGAAATATGATGTGCTAGTGCATTAGTTAACTAGTATCATGTTCATTAATGTGATGTTCAATAACCACTATCAAGTTTGTTATATCATGGTGGACAATTAGTTATTAATGAAACATTATAACATTTGCGGTTTGCTATTCTTTTTTATTTAATATTTTTCCTTTTCTTATTTTGTTTCTTTTGACAATTATTTATTGTGTGAAACCAGTGATTTACCTGAATGAGAAGAAGAATCAAAACAAAAAGTATACGAATTGTATGGTTCAATTAATGTACGCCGTTGGAAAATATTCATTATTCCTTTGATACTGATTGATAACGTTCGTAGTGATAAACCACAAATAATCATTTGTTAGTCAAAAACAGTCAACAATATAACTCTCACAGTTCAACATCCATACATTGCTGCTCGGCTAAACTGCACTTCGGTTGTGCCCCATGGCATCCGCTTTATTATCAAAGAATATGCCAAGATTTGCACCTCGACATACAACTTAACTTCAGCTTCAGCTCAGAGGATACACTTTAGACCATTTCGGCAAGGCTTAATTTTGCACTTCGGTGGAGTCAAACGCAGCATTATATCAATTGTGGGACCATCAAGCAGAGGTGCAATAAAAAGAAAAACACATCGTGCTGTTCAGCCTCCACATGCCAAGGTCACATCAGCCAACCTACTAGTCACATCTGCAGACCTACCAATCTTACCAGCAGACCTACAGTGCCATAGACATAATGCCCCATGCAAACGTCTTATATGCTGTCAGAAGCAGAGGACAAGAAAAAACTAACAAAAGCAAGTTAACGGAGACCAAGAAAGGGATCGAATACTGATCACCTCTCCCAGAGCAAATACATGTATTTTTCTCTCCAGCCAAGGACTGTGAGAATTTTCTATCTCCACATTCAAAATCAAAACTCAGTGAGAATGGCCCAAACTGACTTGAGCGTCAGAAGGTTTTAGCAGGGCTCACACCCCCGGGACCTCTGATTTCTGCTTCTTTGTGCAGGACTTCCAGGAAGCTATTCCAGTTATCATCTTCAGATCAGTTAACGGAGTTTATTTCGGGTCATCTTAGATCCTTGGTGAAGATCCACCTTCATCACGTACAAAATTATATACTTATGCATTTACTATATACCCATTAAATAATGAATACGAGTATAAAGATGGCTCACATAGTTATATAAGAATAAACGAAGAGGAGTGGTAAAACATATCATTATTAGTTAAAATAAATGGACATGATAATTATTGCAATTGTTTTACTCATTAATATAAATAGAAAAAATAAATCGAGGAGCTAAACCTTTAGGGTTGGGATATTTTTTGACCAAGACAGATTGGCTGGGAAAAACAGGTTGAGGAGTTTATGGAGGGGGGATGAGATCATCTCATCGCAAGATACCGTCACCTCTTTCGACACCGTTCGACACGTGGCAGCAAGAGGAGGTGGTGAGACTAGATGGAGGTGACCCTTACCCAGTCTCACCATCCCTGCGTCACGTGTCGAACGGTGGCGAAGAAGATGACGATATCGGGGGTGAGGAGATCCAGACTCGAGGGTGGGAAAAAGAAAACTAGGTGGAGGGTATTTTTTTTTTTTGCCCCCAAAAAGTATTCATTTAAAGAAAGTCAATGCGACTTTCGCTGGTTGGAATAACCCATAGTCTTTTTTCTTTCTTTTTTTTGCTTGTAAACTAAATTTGTAGAGTTTTATTTGGAACTTAAGTGTTCATTTTTCTTTGGAGTAGAACTCAAGTATTTTATCGACGTTGTTGTTATGATAATTGTATGCATATTATATTACACTATTTGTTTTAAAAATATTATTATAATCTGATGTTAATATAATTTTTAAAAAACCAAACGTTTTTACCACTATTCATATTCTTTTGTTAGCTAGTTAATTGATGTAAAGTAAATAAATCATGTAAGTGTTAATTTAAAAAATAATATAAAAATTTTGACTACTATTTATTCATTTTTTAAAAAATAAATATGTATATGATAAACTATACTAAATATGCTTAAGTTTTCAAGTTTTCAGGTTACATTTAAATAATTAAGTTTCTTCTACAAATAGCTAAACTGCTTTGGGCGAAATTGTATATAGATTTATTTAATTTTTTTATTTATGTTGAGAATAATCTCCGCCTTAAAGTCGCATTTTTCGCAGTTGTAGCGGTTGACCTACCTTAGAAAATTTCTTTTACTTTGTGCCAATGGCAACCAACGTCTTATGCCTTGGTGGATGATATACGATTACCAAGCAGTACCAAAAACAACAACAACATTACCCATCGTCTTAGAAGCTCCCGTTTATAGCTGGGTATGGTAGTCGGATGTACGCAACCATACCCATGTACTAAAAACACACAGAGGTTGTTTCTCGATGACCTATAATGATGCGTCAAGCTATGTCGATCAACTGATACTTCACAATATAAGAAATGCATCCAATTTAGTTAGTCATTTTACTTAATTCCATCATATTACAAAATCGAAAAGGAGTGTGCTTTTGATTCTATTGGAAATGAAAAATATACGATTACCAAGCAAATTTAGTCAATTAGGAATTTATGTTTGGAGTAAACTGAGTACAAAAATCGTTTTTATCAATTTGATTGAACGTTAAAACTGAGTTAGAAACTCAGCCTAATGATTATTCAGATAACAGGTTAAATCCAATACCAAGTACATGACAAAGGTGAACTACACAATTTTTGCTATCCTTGAAAGTTAAGACATAAGTTTCTAATCACCTATAAAAATTTAATATCAGCGTAATTTTAACTTTTTAATGATGAGCGTAGATCAAACTCGTTGAATCTTATTAATTTACTTCGAACCCAATCTAATTTCTGAAAATTTATAGACTCCATCATTTGTTAATGTCATTGTCTTAGAGGCTTCCGTCTATAACGGTGTATCAGAGGGTCAGATGTACGCAACCATACACATGTGTTAGAAATATACATAGGTTGTTTCCGGATGATCCATAATAAAAATTGCGTCAAGATGTGTTGATCAACTGCTACTTCACAATATAAGAAGCGCAGTCAATTTAATGAGTCATTTTTTTGTATTCCATCATATTTCAAAGTCAAAGAAAAGTGTGTCTTTGATTCCAATAGAAATGAAAAATAAAAATTTATAGACTTATTAACTTTAAAAGAAATCCAGGATTTATATTATTTTCGTGAACAACAAACAAAGACAATAGATAACCATTAGCAAGTAACGGATCGATGTAAAACTGAGATTTTAAATTAGACTATAAAATTGGAATGAATGAGATATATAGACAAATACAACCCTTGATAGATGAGATCTTCTCCTCAATATCTATGCTCTTAGTTCTCCTATATATATGAAATTACTTAATTTTTATCATAAAAAACACAAACAAGAAGGTGTAATGTGTGTGAAGCTATACAGACTACATTTTCCCATGTATTTTATTTTTCTATAAAATTAGATTGTTTTACACCAGTGTGAAACATGTATATACAATATTTATAGAGATAATCCGATCAATAATTTTTTGCTTTTGTTAGAATATACTAATTATGCGTTGTTGTTCTGCAGATGACCTGATCTTGACATGGATGGAACATAAAGGACACCTACCTTGAGTTAATCCAAAATACCATCACATAATGGACGAATACAGAAGTGGATCATGAGTTAGTAGAACAAAGCACGTAGGCTTCTAGAAACTTTCCGTGCACCAAAGCCCACGGCTCTTTTGGGCCCCTTTCGAAGCTTCTATTAGCTATTCTATTCAAGGGGGCACCAACTCTTCAGTCCTCAAATTTTCTTTTTTTTTTAAAAAAAAAAAATTATGTCACACAATATATATATATATATATATATGTATATATTGTTGAAAAGATTAGTATGAAGCACTAGATTAATTAATCCTATATCATTCTTTCTATAATCATGCACCTAAGGTATTTAAAGAGTCATGCATTATGTGTTGAATTTCCTTTGATCGTCTTCACGTGCATGATCCACATGATAAACTACCAAAGAACAATATTGAGGAGAGGAAAATAAAAAGTTACCGTCTAAGAAGAGTTTAACAGAAAGAATCAGGGGATATACGAATTAGAGCAATGATACATGTCTTTTTATGTATCAATAAAAACAGCACTCTAGACATATGTAGATCTGATCTACACGCTACTTAAGATAATTTTAGCAACATTTCGAAATAACAAGAAAATGTTACGGGCCCCAATAGTTAGAAAACAAAAAAAAAGTTATTAGAAAATTTTTCCCATCTTACATGAAGCAGGCCTAAAAATTTTATACTCGATGCAACCTATAAATATAGTATTTAACTTGAAACATACAGCGAAATAACAATTTTACTTTATTTATGAAGAATGTTAGTCCACATGACATGACGCAATGGTTTCGGTGACGGAAGCTTGAGAGAGTGGCGAGAGTTCGATTCTTGTCCCAAGTAAGATTTTCAACTCTCTTTCCATGTAATCGCATGGTATTAGAGCTCCACTGCAGTGGGCTCCTTGTGTGTCTGTCTGAACAGTCTACATTCTGCCATAACGGACCTTAGACACCTGATTTTCATCTCTATCATGTCGTAGGACAGACTGATAGAGGTCCGATTAGAATTTCCGATCATAAAACTTTTTTTGAAGAATGTCATATCCAACGAACTACCTAGATTTTCGTCTTTTCCTTTTAACTCATGATTCGCAAATATCATTACACCGGATGGGATTTCCTCACCGCGTGGTAAGTCACCACACTCTCTACCACGCGACACGTGACAGCGGGAAGGGGTGGTAAGGCTGGATGAGGATAACTCTCATCCAGCCTCACCATCCTCCACTGCTGCCACGTGTCGTGCGGTGACGCACGCGGTGAGAGGAGAGCGGTGAGGGGATATGAACCCTCATTACACAAACAAAATAGCTGAGTCAAAGAAAGAGACAAATCACCCTCAAAGAAGAATAACGAAGTAATAATCATTTTAATGCAACAAAGTTGGTCAATGTCTCACCAATTACTCACCCAGCATAATTTTCTCCTCCTGGGTTTGGTAGAGTTAAACTGTATTTGACTATGCTAATATACATACGTTTACTTTGGCGTAGGATGATTTTGACATTTTTGTCATTACTGTGTTAGAAGATTCTTCATCATAATTAAGGAAGACAACCCAAAGTAAAATCACGGATAGATTAGTGTGAGATCTTACCCAATTTAAAAGGCCGCTGGACTCCTGATTTTCATCCTTCACACATATTTTTTTGGAACTAGGACAGTAGACTCCTAAGATGAGGGATTTCACCTTTTGTTCCAAGTGATAGATTAGTGTGAAATCAACGGAAATCAATTTGTAATGTTTACCATATTTAGACTCATTTTTGTACTATATTAAGGTAGCACTGTATATGCAAAATGTGAATGAAAGACTCAGATTCTTCTTCTACTGAGCTTCTCTTTACCATTTTAACATGATATCATGATAGACTTTGGATTCATGCGACTCATAATTAAAATTCAAAATCGTCCAAACATGTAACAATTTTGCACCATCAAACAATCATAGGCCACCCACAACCGTGACCCAATCACAGAAAAAACAACCCAGCCAACACACAACGTAAGACTTGGGAAAAGAGTCGTCATAGTCCTAAGCGAGTCTTCTCTAGGCCAAATTGATCAACGTCAAGCCAGTATCTGCAACGCCCGAACCTGCCCACACAAAGCTACGAACAGACTCAATCAAGCCACAATTCGAAAGAGAACCGACGAAAAGACATATCTAACCACAAATCCGTCCATAATAGGGGTGTCAAACAGGTCGTGTATCGTGTTTTTCGGGTTTCGTGTATCAAAGTGTCACACCCATACCTTACCCATTTGCTTCGCGTGTATGGATGTAGATACCCAAACCCGTACATGTCAGGTTTCGTGTTGCGTATCGGGTATACCCACGAACTTGACAAGTACACAAATTTCAAGGCGTGTGCATGTCATTTCATGTATTTTTCAAGTAATTTCAGGTTTCGTGTATTTTTCTGGTTTCATGTACTTAAACGACTACTGATACAAGGTTATCTAAACGCAAATCACTTGACTATGCAATAATAGATTAAAGAAATGAGATATTAGAATGGAGGAAGGGGAACCGAATAGGGTTACTTAGTAGCGCGTTAGTCTTTTTTATAGAAAATTTTATTTTTTATTAATTATAAATTTTATTTAAAATATATTTTTTAAATTTCGTGTATAAATGGGTATAAACGAGTACCCACGGGTATACCCGAACACGACCCGCCGTTAGTGGGTATCTTTCAGGTCTTACCCGATTTGTACACGAAACCCGCCAATGTCATACCCATACCCGCGAAAATTCGTGTCAGGTTCGGGTCGTTGATATAATCAATTTTTATACACATTATTTATACACTCTACCATTTATATCGAGTAATATATGGCTAAATCGATACTAAAAAGTAATAATAATAATCAAATTGAAGAATAAAAGTGTTCATGTGATTAAATAAGAAAAGTTAATTATTTTAGCTAAATTAACTTTATTTTTTTAAGCTTACCTGAGTTACTACTTAAATGATGCTAAAGTCTACGTTATTTAGCTAAATATAATATTTATCTTTAGTTGGACACTACACAAATCTTTTAATATTGCAGGGAAAGAAGATAAGGTAGAAAACAAATAGGCATCAGCCTTCCGTTAGTCCACCTTTCTAGCAGGCGCGGTTCTCGATGCAAGGCCATTGGAAAAAAGAGATAAACTTTAGCTGTTGCAATCAAGCTGTTAAATAAAATTATATCAGATGAGATTTGACTGCAGTTGAGAAAAAAAAGGAGGTGATCAGCTCCCTTGTGTATCACGCTCCCTCTGCATTTTAGCTATAAATATAGCTAGAAGGAAGACAATTGAAAGGATAGCCTGGAACGATTTTTCCAAGGCTGGGCACAATTCCCGAGGCCATTAAATTTTCACTCTCTCCATTTGATAATCCATCCGAAATTTAGCTAGAGAAAAGAAGTCAACTGCTTTTCCAGCAGCCGCATCAGCCTGTCAGCCATCAGGCACGGTTTCCGAGGCAGTTTGACGGTGCAGTTTATACACTGTTTCTTTTTCTACTGCTCTTTTATGCATTTATATATGGATATGATGGATAGTATGGATTTAATTTGTGGCTAGATTCTTATTTTCTTGACTAGTTTTTGTGACGGTTGAATTGTTTTGATGTTTTAATGTATTAGTTTTCCCTCTTTGATTTATTTAATTTACTAGTTTATTATCCCAATCGTTAATTGTTGTTGGTATGTTTATTGCGTCAATAGATTAGCTACCTATTGATAGAACATATAATTAATTTCGAAGGACCGGGAGGTGAAGATTTTAATTACGACCGTGTCAACAACGGACCTGTAGTAAAACTGACTAGGGATAGATTCGGTTTCTACGGGTGGATAATTAGAAAATTCTAAGGAAATTAAATGCGACTCGATGGATTAAAATTTGCGTAGGGATACGGAGTTTGTCACACCGAGTTAGGTTTCTATGCCAAGGGATTGGGTAAAAATTAAAATAGTGAATTTCTTCCTTAGCGGTTTGGAATAGAAACTAGTTAATTATTTTGGGTTAAAGAGTGGATTACACTTTAGAAAATGATTCAACTGAACATAAACTAGTCAAGGAAATCTTCAACGGGAAAAGTTAAGGTTTAGTATTTTATTAGCAGTTAGTTTTTGTTTTTGTCAAATTTTATTGATTAGGTTTAAAATTAAGGCGAAAAAATAATTTTGGTACTTAAAATTAGTCCTCGTGGGATCGACAACCCTCTTGCCTGCTACTCTACAATTGTACCTAGTGCACTTGCTAGTTAGAGGTTAAGAAAATACACATCAAGTTTTTGGCGCCGTTGCCGGGGACTAGATTTTAATATCATATAATTATTTTTAGTCTTAAGATTAAGCCAAAATATTTTATTTATATATAATATATAAAAACAAAAGTTCCGGCACCACTGTTTGTATAGATTTTATATATAAAGAATATTTTACTGTTTTAAATGATTATTTTATTCTTTATTCTTTCCGTGTGTTTCTATTTTTTTTTTTTCGTTTGATTTCTTTTTTTCCTTTCCTGTTTCTAGTTATTTCGGTAATCAGCTTGTACCTTTTACATATTTCGTAACTTTCATCATAGTTGTTTCAGTTTGGTATTTAGCTTTCTATTTAAGTTCCTTCCGTAAATGGTTTTAGAATCAGCAGTATTTTCGTGATTGGTATTAATTGCATTTTAGTTACTTATTTTGCTGTTTTGTTTTACTTTTATTATTTTGATTGATAGTTTATGACCCGTAGTTCCCACGAGCCTTTAATATACGATCCTAATATTGAGGGTACTGCTAGACGTAACCGAAAAATAGTAAGGCAAGCAAAAATTAACTCGCAAAGAGTTAATATCCAAGAAATCCAAGAAGAATTAGAAATTGAACCAATCGAAATGGCAGAAAATAATCAAGAAGCCCAACGATGCCTTAGAGATTATGCAACCCCTAGAGTAGAGGGAGCTGCCCCAGCCATACGTAGACCCACTATAGCTGCAAACAATTTTGAAATTAAACCTGCAGTAATTCAAATGATTCAACAATCTGTACAATTTTATGGTTTATCAAGTGAAGACCCTAACGCTCATATTTCTAATTTTTTAGAAATATGTGACACCTTCAAACAAAATGGGGTAGGTGATGATGCTATAAGGTTAAGACTCTTCCCATTTACCCTAAAAGACAAAGCTAAAGCATGGTTAAATTCTCTCCCTTCAGGTTCTATAACTACATGGGACCAATTAGCTTCTGGTTTCTTAACGAAATATTTTCCACCATCTAAAACCATGAAATTTAGAAATGATATAACAAATTTTGTTCAAGATAGTGGAGAATCATTATATGAAGCTTGGGAAAGATTTAAAGATTATTTAAGAAGGTGTCCACACCATGAAATACCAAAATGGATGCAAGTTCAAATCTTTTATAACGGTATGGAAAATGGAACTAGAGCAATGGTAGATGCAGCAAGTGGGGGTAGTATAATGAGAAAACCACCCGATGATGCTTGGGATCTATTCGAGGAGATGGCTGCAACAGGATGCCAATGGCCAAATGAGAGAGGTAACCCTAGAAAAGGTTCTGTACTCGAATTAGATACTAACTCTGCAATTCTAGCACAACTCTCTTTGATCAGTAAAAGTTTAGGCATTGGAGGAAAAATAACTTGTGAAAATTGTGCAGGCAATCATATGCTAAACCAATGCCCCCAAAATCATTTGGCCAACATAAATGAAAATTTTTACCCAAACAACGAAGCAAATTTTGTAGGTCAAAATCAAAGATTTAACAATCCTTATCCTAATACCTACAGTAATACATGGGGAAATAATGCAAATTCTTGGAATAGACCTCAAAATCTAGGGCATCCTCCTTGTTTTCCAAACACTCAAGAGAAAAATATAAATGTCGAGGATATCTTGGCAAAATTTATATCAAGCTCTGAAGCAAGATTTCAAAATCAAGAAGCCTTGATAAAGAGTCAAGAATCGTCAATTAAAAATTTGGAAAACCAAGTCGGTCAAATAGCAAACATGTTATCAAATAGAATTCAAGGAAGTCTGCCAAGTAACACTGAGACAAATCCTAAAGAATTAAATGCTATAACTCTACTGAATGGAGACGAAACAATCAACAAGGCAAACTCTTTGAATGAAGATGATGATCTGAAGGCAAGTGAAAATAGCAGAGAACGGTCAACTGTTCTTGGTACTAAAGCTGATGAGAATGAGGAAAAAATAGAATCTGAAGAATTTAGAGAAGACGGCGAGACCTGTCAATGTAACAATATGGAAAGGTCAATTAAGAAAGATGAAACAAGAATTCCACAAAAATTATCCGCGAATCTTAAGCAAAAGGAACTTGATGAGGAATTCGGAAAATTCATTGAAAAGTTCAAGAAATTAAGCGTTGATACACCTTTCGAAGAAGCTTTAGAGAAAATGCCGAGTTATAAAAAATTCTATGAAGAAATACTAGCAAACCAAGTGGAGAAACGAAGTTTTGAAAAAGGTAATCATATAAGTGAACATATTCAAGATAAATTACCACCAAAGCAAGAAGATCCTGGATGTTTTTATATTCCTTGTTCAATTGGTAATTTTAATTTTGATGATGCCTTATGTGATCTTGGTGCTAGTGTTAATGTCATGCCTTACTCGGTATATGAAAAATTAAAAGTGAAAGACTTAAAACCAACCAATTTCTCAGTACGTTTTCCTGATGGATCAACCAAATGTCTAAGAGGAATGGTTGAAGATGTTTTGGTTCGAATCGATAAATTCATTTTTCCTGCTGATTTTGTGGTGTTAGATATGGTTAATAATTCTAATTCAAAGATTCTTTTTGGAAGACCATTTTTAGCCACAACTAGGAGTGTTTTTGATGTGCCGAATGGAGACATAATCTTAAGGGTAGGTAATGAGGAAGTTAAATTACATGTCTTAAAAAATTTTAAATACCCTAGGATTAATGATGCTTACTGTTCAGTTAATACCATTTTTAAAGTCTCAACTGAAAATTGCACCCCTAGAAACGAGGAATCTGAAGACAGAAAAAATGAAATCCTTTTTGAAAATAAATTACAAGAGGGTCAAAAAGTTTTGCTAGACAAATCAATATCCTGCGTTATAAAGAAAGTATGTCCCTCTGGTGACATTGAGGTGGAATTCGAGAAGGTTAGGCATATCAAAGTGAAAGGTAGTCGTCTCAAAAGATTCAATACTGAAGCCTCTCAAAATGAAAAGAAAATTCGCTTGTATGATCCACCATGAAAAGGAACTTCGGGAAGTCTAGCTGTAGACTATAAATTCAGAACTACTTCTTTACCTTGTCATTTTTATTGTTTTTGATATATTGTTGTGTCAGTGTCAAAAGTTTACAAGTTTTTTTCATTGAAATACATTCAGAGGCTGTTGAGCAATGGATGTTTCAATTTTTTCTTGCAAGCTTTAGTCACGGTTATTGTTTTAGAGTCATATTTTTTCCGTGTTATGCGTTTTTGTTGTGGTTTTGTTTTGTAGGAATAAAGATCGCGTGACCGTTGGAAAAGCTGTTGGCCCGAGATGGTTTGCATATGGCGTGTATGTGATTCACTGCAATATTGAGAGATGACGTTGCATCAAATCAGCTAAGTTTCTTACCCCTATGCTTCTTATTCTTTTATTTTCCTAATATTAAGGATAATGTTAATGTCTAAGTGGAGGGTAGGGGGTTTATACTAATGCATGGTTGTTTTTTTTAGCTGATTTTTGATGTATCTAAAAAGAAAAATGCTTAAATGTATGTTATTTTTAAAATTTTTGATCTTCTATGAATATGTGGATGTGAATTATTTTGCATATGTAGTTGAAAATACATGAGAAATACCTTTGGAATAATGGATTGATTCGATGTTGACCATATTTTGTTCCATGTAATTTGAGATATTTTGAGCACGTATAGCCATGATCTTGTGATTTGTGGATGGTAGTGAAGAATTATGCTTATCATGCATCTTATGTCATTCTAGAACTTACTTCATTACTTCTCGAGGCGAAATTATTAGATGATTTCAAGTTGACTTAGAGATGACAGTCATAGGCGTTCTTTGGACCGTTTGAGCCTTTCAAGCCATCCGTATATTCATGTTATCACTAGTACCCTTTTGGAGCCTAATTATTAAGAATGGTGAAACCCCATTCGATTTTCTTTGTTGTTAAACCTCATTAACTTCCCATTTTAGCCTACTTGATAAAAATGTCCATCCTTATATGTCCCTATTTAAGAGAGCTTATATGGCATTATCATTACGTTTGGGATAAAGATAGTGGGTATGATGATGAGATGAGGTTGAAAGGGTACACAAATATATTGTTACAAGAGAATGGTGATGAAAAAGAAAAAAAGAAAAGTTCAAAGAACGAAAAAAGGGAAAAGAAAAAAAGATGAAAAAACGGCCAAAGAAAAGAAAAAAAATTATATGGCCGATGATATAAAAAGCTTGAAATTGATTTTGGTGATTTGTTCTCAAAAGATGGAGAGGATTTTTGAATTGTAAAAAGAGTTTGTTTCATGTGCATGCCATTTTGTTGCAAGCTCTCTTAAATTATTTTTCTTTGAATCCTTTATCCTTCGTGAAACCAAGTCCCTAGCCTTACATTACAAGCTTAAAAGTCCTACTTGATCTTTGTTGACTTGAATCATCTACATTAGTGGAGAGCAAGTAAGAAAAGTAAGCCTATGGGATGTTCATGGGTCATAATTTGCATAATTTCAACTGATTGTCTACGAAAAGCTCGAGATTGGCTATTTACACACACACCTCGATTACGTGGAATAAGTATAGTTGATATTTGAATTATAAAGTTATTCCATTGGTTATTTCGATTGTACTTTGTGACTATTCATGTGAAATCATAGTTGATGCATATTCTTTAGAAGAAAGATTAAGCATATTTTCTTTAAAGTCACTTTATTTGCTCGAGGACGATCAAAAGCTAAGTGGAGGGTAGTTGATATAATCAATTTTTATACACATTATTTATGCACTCTACCATTTATATCGAGTAATATATGGCTAAATCGATACTAAAAAGTAATAATAATAATCAAATTGAAGAATAAAAGTGTTCATGTGATTAAATAAGAAAAGTTAATTATTTTAGCTAAATTAACTTTATTTTTTTAAGCTTACCTGAGTTACTACTTAAATGATGCTAAAGTCTACGTTATTTAGCTAAATATAATATTTATCTTTAGTTGGACACTACACAAATCTTTTAATATTGCAGGGAAAGAAGATAAGGTAGAAAACAAATAGGCATCAGCCTTCCGTTAGTCCACCTTTCTAGCAGGCGCGGTTCTCGATGCAAGGCCATTGGAAAAAAGAGATAAACTTTAGCTGTTGCAATCAAGCTGTTAAATAAAATTATATCAGATGAGATTTGACTGCAGTTGAGAAAAAAAAGGAGGTGATCAGCTCCCTTGTGTATCACGCTCCCTCTGCATTTTAGCTATAAATATAGCTAGAAGGAAGACAATTGAAAGGATAGCCTGGAACGATTTTTCCAAGGCTGGGCACAATTCCCGAGGCCATTAAATTTTCACTCTCTCCATTTGATAATCCATCCGAAATTTAGCTAGAGAAAAGAAGTCAACTGCTTTTCCAGCAGCCGCATCAGCCTGTCAGCCATCAGGCACGGTTTCCGAGGCAGTTTGACGGTGCAGTTTATACACTGTTTCTTTTTCTACTGCTCTTTTATGCATTTATATATGGATATGATGGATAGTATGGATTTAATTTGTGGCTAGATTCTTATTTTCTTGACTAGTTTTTGTGACGGTTGAATTGTTTTGATGTTTTAATGTATTAGTTTTCCCTCTTTGATTTATTTAATTTACTAGTTTATTATCCCAATCGTTAATTGTTGTTGGTATGTTTATTGCGTCAATAGATTAGCTACCTATTGATAGAACATATAATTAATTTCGAAGGACCGGGAGGTGAAGATTTTAATTACGACCGTGTCAACAACGGACCTGTAGTAAAACTGACTAGGGATAGATTCGGTTTCTACGGGTGGATAATTAGAAAATTCTAAGGAAATTAAATGCGACTCGATGGATTAAAATTTGCGTAGGGATACGGAGTTTGTCACACCGAGTTAGGTTTCTATGCCAAGGGATTGGGTAAAAATTAAAATAGTGAATTTCTTCCTTAGCGGTTTGGAATAGAAACTAGTTAATTATTTTGGGTTAAAGAGTGGATTACACTTTAGAAAATGATTCAACTGAACATAAACTAGTCAAGGAAATCTTCAACGGGAAAAGTTAAGGTTTAGTATTTTATTAGCAGTTAGTTTTTGTTTTTGTCAAATTTTATTGATTAGGTTTAAAATTAAGGCGAAAAAATAATTTTGGTACTTAAAATTAGTCCTCGTGGGATCGACAACCCTCTTGCCTGCTACTCTACAATTGTACCTAGTGCACTTGCTAGTTAGAGGTTAAGAAAATACACATCAGTCGTGTTTCGTGTCGTGTTTAAAATTGTCACCCCTGGTCCATAAGAAGCCAGTAAACAAACAATTCCAATCCAAACCACAAAACCTGCAATTAATTAGCCCAAAAACACACAAACCAAATGCTAAAATAGATGCAACATTAGAGATAGACATTAATCTGATGACAATAAAACAAAGAAGAAGTCGAAAGAACTCGGTCGGCCAGAAGGCCATGGCTCCACCCAACACAACCACTTGTACCATACGGCGACTCAGAATTAAAATTCATTTTATTACCAAATGTGTAATAGCCATCTTTGATTGAAGAAGTTAATGAGTGAGATTGGTTTGCCACTGTGTCTTCTAAGCACTAAACAAGTTAATTATTAATTTGAGGAGGAACGTTAGAAGATTCTTCATCATAATTAGGAAAGAAAAAACGTAGCAAAATAAGGGATAGATAATCCTATGGAATTGCAGAGGGGCAAGCTCCCCCAACTTCGTCAGACACCTGAAGGAGCTTGTTAACCACTACCAACCTACGATCTTATGTCTGGTGGAAACTAGAACCAGCAGCAATAAAGCATATAGAATTCTTAAAAGCTACCACTTCACAAATTTGGCGGTGGTGGAGAACCGAGGATTCAAAGGCAGAATCTGGTGTTTCTGGGACGCTAACCAGATCAACATCCAGGTAATCAACTGTAGTACACAATTTCTTAATCTTGCTGTCATACAAAACAGGAAAATTGCGTGGATTCTCTCCCTGGTCTACGCATCCCCCCAGAAGCATGAAAGACATGCACTTTGGAAATACTACGAAACCATTGGCAAGCTAATCTGCAAGCCATGGTGCTTCATGGGAGACATCAATGAAGTACTCACGCAAGCTGATAAAGTAGGTGGAAAGAAAGTCTCTTCAACGAAACACAAAAGTATCTGGAAGATGATCAATGCCTGTGAACTCATTGATATGGGTTTCTCTGGACCAGCCTACACTTGGTCCAATCTAAGGCAGGATGATGAACTTATCCAGGAAAGATTAGACAGAGTTTGGGTTAACAGACAGTGGCAACTGGACTTCCAAATGGCTTTCGTCCAGCATCTAACTAGGACCCATTCTGACCATCATCCTATATGCCTCCATACGACGGCCGAAACTCAACAGAGTCAACAAGCATCTTTCCATTTCCAGCTAGCCTGGCTGGAACATAAAGATTTTGTGGCAGATACTTGGAGGAAAGGGGAAAATATCAAGGTGGCCATTGAGAAATGGACCAAGGCGGCCAATGAGTGGAATAAAAACACGTTTGGACATATTTTCAAACAGAAACGCCAATGCCTGGCACGGATAGAGGGAATACAAAAGGCAAGAGTGTTGAGAAACTCTAGTTTCCTCAAAAACCTGGAAGCTCAACTTTTGGAAGAATATGAGGAAATTCTTAAACAAGAAGAAACGTATTGGTTCCAAAAAGCAAATCTTAAATGGCTAACTAGTGGGGAAAGGAATACGAGATTCCTACATATATCAGCATTAAGGAAGCAGAGGAAAAAGAAGGTGCACAGCCTCCGAAATAGAAAAGGATACTGGACTGAAGATAATGGGGAACTTAAAACCATGGCTAGGGACTTCTATGAGAACCTATACGCTGCTGAAACCACCACATCAATGAACCCCCATGAGAGGATACTCCCCCCACTGAGCAATAGGGAAAAGCAAGGCCTTAACCGAGAAGTAACCAGCAAAGAGATTGAGATGACGATTAAACAAATGGGTCCATACAAAGCGGCGGGCCCTGATGGTTTACCGACTATCTTCTACAAAAAATTTTGGCAAATTGTTGGGGAGGATGTTATTACTTTTGTTAGAACGGTCTTTCAAACAAAAACATTTGATTATAACCTTAATAAAGTGCTTCTCTGCCTCATTCCCAAACAAGAAAGACCTGAAAATATGGCTCAATTCAGACCCATAGCACTCTGCAATGTGCTAATTAAGATAATTAGCAAGGTGGTTGCCAATAGATTAAAGAGAGTCCTTCCTAAAATCATCTCTGAAACGCAATGCAGTTTTGTGCCAGACAGGCAGGGAATCGACAACGTTATTATAGTCCAAGAAATGATCCACACAATGAAAAGGAAGAAAGGAAAACAAGGATATATGGTGGTGAAGCTGGACTTGGAGAAGGCATATGATAGGGTGAACTGGGACTTCCTGGAAATCATCCTAGGACAGAGTGGCTTCAATGCAAATCTTATTCAAGTAATTCTGCATTGCCTAAAATCGGCTGCACTGCATGTGCTGTGGAATGGTGAAATGTTGGATGAAATTAAACCCCAAAGGGGCCTAAGACAGGGAGACCCCCTTGCCCCTTACCTCTTTGTTCTGTGTATGGAAGCCCTAAGCTACCTAATCAGAAAACAAATTGAACAGGGCCACTGGAAGGAGGTCAAAGCTACCAGAAAAGGACCATATATCTCACACATTATGTTTGCGGATGATCTAATTCTATTTGGGGAGGCCAATGAAAAACAAGCCAGAGTGATGCAACAAACGCTGCAATGCTTCTGCAGCTGGTCAGGGCAAAAAGTAAACACCAGTAAATCCCAGGTTTACTTCTCCCCAAACACCCCAGCACAGACAAGGAAAACTCTAAGTGACATGTTTGATATCCCCCAGACAACTGACCTCGGAAAGTACCTTGGCATCCCAATTTACCAAAAGAGAATTACGAAAGATACTTTTCAAGGGATTGTTGACAAAGTTAAATTGAAACTTGTGGCGTGGAAGATGAAGGCCATGACTAGAGCTACCAGACTGATACTTATCCAGTCAGTCACCTCCACCATTCCAGCATATTCTATGCAAGTTGCGAAGATTCCAGAAAGAAATCTAAGAGAGATTGATAGGCTCAATAGAAATTTTCTATGGGGAGACACCGAAGCAAACAAAAAGATACACCCAGTGGCCTGGGACATTGTATGCAGACCAAAGAGCCAAGGCGGACTGGGACTGAGGAAACTAAGACAGACAAATATTGCCCTACTAGCCAAACTGGGGTGGAGAATGCTTAACAACCAAGATTTACTTTGGGGAAAAATCTTATGGGGGAAATATGGCACACCGCTGGCCACCACACCAACCAAACCCAATGCCTCCTATCTGTGGAAAAGCATCAGGCAGGCCCAAAATATCCTAAGGATGGGCAGTCTGCCAGTCGATGATGACCAGCATGCACCAGCTAAACGAGACACCCAATGGACATGGGGAGGGCGTACGCAATTTAACATGCAACTGGCCTATGATCTACAAAATCAACTCACTGATAAACATGCAACACCAGAGTGGAGACAAATATGGGGGATTAAAGGACCTCAAGGGGGAAATATGTTAATATGGCAAATTAGACATGGAAAATTGCTTACCGCGTCAATCCTTCACCAAAGGGCCATTTTAGAGCTACCCATCTGCAATATCTGCAACAGAGAGGCGGAAACAATACTGCATGCAGTTAGGGACTGTCAATGGGTGTCTAACGTATGGAGAATACTAAATCCAAGGGCAAAATGGCACACTTTCTTCAGTGAAATGAATGAACAGAGATGGATTGACTGGAATCTCAATGGAAGAAAGCAGGAGAAAGTACTTGATTGCGAGTGGGCTTACCTTTTTAGAGAAGGAATCCAGATGGCTTGGTACTGGCGAAATCAAAAACTGCATGACAAGATGGAGCGCCTGCCCTCACCTGGCTTTCTAAGTTGCCAAACCCTCCAACGAACAAGCAGATTGGAGAAGGCTGTCATTGGAAGTTTCAGGGTATGTCCGACCAAAGATTTTACCTACCCAATAGTAAAATCCTGCAAATAAAGCAAAAACGGCTCCCATAGAAAGTACATAATGGAAATGTGCAACCACATAATAAGTATCATGTAGAGCAATGTCTAGCCCAGAATTTGCCAGAACTATTCCAGTGAGTCCTCCTATGGTAAACAAAAAGATGGACCCTACAGCAAATA
>AP025061.1:34495451-34611822 GCA_036186865.1 Eustoma russellianum
ATACCCGAAAGCCCTAAGAAATGCATGGGAAAGAAGGTCAGATTAACCCCGAAAAAAGTGATCCAAAAATGGATTTTACCTAAAGTTTCAGGGTATGTCCGACCAAAGATTTTACCTACCCAATAGTAAAATCCTGCAAATAAAGCAAAAACGGCTCCCATAGAAAGTACATAATGGAAATGTGCAACCACATAATAAGTATCATTTAGAGCAAGAGTAGCTGTGTCATTAATGCACGTGCTAGTGGTAGGAGTTAATGGTAGGTGAAGATAGAGAAAGTTTGTCTGTTGGCGTTTTCTTTTGAGGCTTTAAATATGCCACCTGTGTATTCTGGAGGTTTTGATGAATATTAATAAAAGATCCGCATTTTCGAAAAAAAAAAAATAGAAATCAATTTGGTTATAGTCGTGTATACGTACAATATGAATGAAATACTCGATTTTTATTCCACCAAACTTTTCTTTACCATTTTAACAAATTTGGACTAACGGGCTGAGAGATTATCCTTTTACCATTTTAACAAACTGCTTTTGGATTAACGCGTTGAGAGATTATCCTATTGGGGCTGATGCCCTCTTCTCCAAACCATTATAATTTGTTAGGTGGGTGAAAGCGAAGGCTTTGAAAATGATTAAGCAAGAATTTGTTAACAATATCTTATTGCAGATTATGATTTCTGACATTATTTAAAGACATCAAAAACAGTAAAATAGCTGATTACAAGTTTCTATGCACTAAAATGCAACATGCCTACATACTATGCCATAAAGAATTTACATAATCAATTTTGTGGCACATAGGATACACAACTTGATCTTTCGGTAAGATTTTGAATATCCTATATTAGTGAAAACCGAATTTTAACTGAGAATGATTGTGTATGTCTAATAATCACCTTTTCTTACTTACTAAACATAGAAAAAATTTCAGAGGCGAAAATGAAGAGCTTGTCCCCATAATTTATCATTCAACTGATACCAATCAACGTGTTTCGTCGATTTCAAAAGAATTCCTTTGGACCATTGGAGGTACAGAGTGATGATGATATTGCTCGTATCTCTCAATTTAATAATGTTAGCGTACATATCAGACAATTTGATATAAAATACATAGGTTATATAAGGATGATGTACCATCACCTATCGCCTTAAGGTTTTGAGTGGATATGGTCTCATAAACCCAAGTCTCAATATGGTATCATAGTCACTTTAAAATGTGGACTCACACCTTCTTTGGCCTATGATTGGCCATTTATTGTCTCCTCTTACCCAAGTACAGAAGTTGGCTTGTAGTTTGTGATTGAGGCCGGGTTCTAAAGCGCGCATGTATGTCAAGCCATTTTGTCACGTGAGGGCGGATGTTGAGAATATTGTCTACATCGGACAATTTGAGATCAAATACAGTGGTTATATGAGAATGAGATACCACCACCTATTACCTTAAGGTTTTGAGTGGATATGAGTCTCACCTCATATAAGCCTAAGTTTCAACAACATCCACGATATTTTCTGTCACGACTATGTGGCGTTCTCAGATGATAATCACTTGGCGAACTGTATCTCTATTAAGGAAGGCCATTATTAAATTGAGAGAAACGAGAACAAGATCACCAACATTAAGAATATTGAGTTACTAGCATTTAGAATTAAAATCTTATAGGCATATGATTCCTTACGTTTTCACAAACAAGAAGGCTAACCATAACGTAAATACAGTTCAAACGTTCACATTACGGATTTACATATCTTTTCTGCTTGTATTGGTTGTGGTCAAACTTGTCTTTAAAGTAATTATATACGCACGTGATCTTGAGTTTATGAGTTCGAACTGCGAAAACAGTCTTTTGTACAAAAAGTATATGGTAAGACTGCGTACATCAGAGCGAAGCAATCCCACCTCTCCTTAGATCTTCCGCAAACACAGGAGCCTAGTGTACCGGGAACACCATTTTATATACGCATGAGAAACAAACGCCCGCATCCCAGGACATAATTCAGTTGATACTCGGATTGAGAGTTGCTCCAAGAGGTACAAGGTTCAATTCTAAGGATACGCACTGTCTGGACCAAAGGCCCAATTTGAAGTAGACATCTTGTGTGGTTCCTTACATATGAATTTGACACAATTTGAAGTAGACATCTTGTATGGCTCCTTACATATGACTTCTCCATCTAAAAAAACCGTTGAACTCTTAATTTGTATTATCTACAATACTCTTTAAAGCTCATATTTATGCTCAACATAAACAAACGCCCCATGCAAAAGTAAATCCCACCACGTAAAGTGCGTAAATGACTCACTCACTTTATAACCTTGAAAAATAGAAGTGCCAGGAATATTAAACTCTTAAATGAGGCCAAAAGTCAATGCAACGAAGACCTTCGCAATCATTAACATCATTTTCCAACTTTTTTTTTTTTTTTGGCATTTGTCCATCTTCTTTTTCTATTATCTCTATTGTTATTATTATATCTTATTTTGACGGCCAATAATAAAACGGGACCAAAGCAAAAGCAAGAAAGCAGTCCACAAGGGACGTGAAATTATCAAGAGAAATTGGTTGGTGGTTTGTTGCGCAATTTCTCTTAGTCTCAGACATTATAGGTACGTACCATCGCAATACACACGCACACAAAACTATTTCATCTTCCCTTTATAATCCAGCATTTGCCAAATCATACACTGAATAAGCCTACAGCCTCATTATAACTCATCATAAATGTTATAGATTATAAAAAAAATTCTCAGGGATTCTTTTATTTTTTGTAGGTTTCTTTGTGATTTACTTTCCCCATAATAGGAGAAATAAAGTGTTTTTTTTACATAACCGACAACATACTGAATATCCTATAATAGACACAAAACGTGACAAATTGAATTAACATGTGATCCATTAAGTAAGTTAAATTGGTTTGAAGTGAGGTGATGTTACTGATCGAGCATGTTCAAGTTGAGCTACCACTCGGATTATTTGGTACGGTTGGACCCAGTTCTTGTTCGAGTTGCGAACATTGCCAGACCTATTTAGGTCTCAAACAGTAACTCAGATCCAACCAAGCTCAGCTCCTTGTAAGGATCTCGTAATCGACTCGAACCGTTGTTGCGCTCGGGTTCTTGAGTGGGCTGAACTAAACTCATACTTGGGCTCTCGAGTAGAGCCCATGTCTGGATTATCAGGACCTGGATCACAGTTTATGTTCTGGCAGAACTTAGTCCAGCCCAGACTTGAAATCTGGGTCAAGCTCAGCTTCATGCGCTCAAGTTATTTCACAATAGGCACAACTGTTCTTGGGCTTGAGTAGTTGGACTAGGGCATGTAGCCCATGTATGGAGTCCAAAGAGCACTATTATGGGCCAGAACCTGTCCCTTCGGCCTACCTCTCCTGATGGCTAGCAGGGGAAAGACAACATCAACTTCTTCATTTCTTTAGATTTTACAAACGGAAATTTTCTTTTTGCAATAGAATTTTTTTTACCAAAAGCATAGGTGCTGCAAAAAGCACATACAGAAAAGTCAAAACAAGAAGAAGTTTTTATATCGAAAAAAATCAAATGGATGTAAATTGAAGAAATTATTATCACACACTTATGACGTTATTG
Source organism: Eustoma russellianum (assembly GCA_036186865.1). Classification (NCBI taxonomy): domain Eukaryota; kingdom Viridiplantae; phylum Streptophyta; class Magnoliopsida; order Gentianales; family Gentianaceae; genus Eustoma; species Eustoma russellianum. Next base: position 34,499,052 of record AP025061.1, read on the forward strand.
CGGTCTCTATTATACTGTTAGATTATGATAGTAATATATTAAATTTATAAGTTGACACTTGAGAAATACATATCCGTTACCGTGAGAACAATATAGAGGATTTCTATAAATTGATTGTGATAGAAAATTATTTTCTTCTTTAAACATGTCCAAAACAAAGTTGATATTTAATGTTACCAAAGTTGTTGTTTGTTGGAGATCAACCAACAAAAGGCCCAGGAGAAGTAAACATGCTAATAACTAGGCCATGCAAAAAGGGTTGGGATCTCCTCACCCCAACTTTCCTCACTCCCTTTGTGACCACGCTACACGTGGCAGCAAGGGGGAGTGGTGAGGTTAGATGAGGGTGACCCTCATCTAGCCTCACCACTCCCCTTTGCTGCCACGTGTCGCGCAGTCACGCGTCACCGCACCTCCCTTGCGGTGAGGTGATCCTATCCCATGCAAAAAATGGTGCATTAGAAGATTGAATGTTCGAACCCACGTTCTAAAAAAACTTGAGTGTTGTTGTCGTAGATGATTGAATGTAGAAGACGAGAAGCCCACAAAAGACCCACCCGAATACATGGGTTGAACTCGAATGCACAACCGAAGCCGTGTTAACTTCCCTACGTACTTAATCTTGGAGTAAAAGGTGAAATCACTGACCCCATAGGCCTCCACCGCTCCTTCTTAAGGAGCATCATGGATAATGTAAATCAGGAGCCCAGCGGCCTCCTAGGTTAGTGAGGACTTACGCAATGACCCACACAATGTGGCCCCGCAAACTAGGCCTTTGGCATAATAGCAGTGGAGCACTCACACTGTGCGTGTCTCTGAATTCGAACTCTTAACTTTTTGGAGTAAATCTCAATCCAAGTACTAACTGGAATATACATTGAAGCTCCTACGCACTCAATCTTACTTGCATGAACAGAAGTAATTAAAATTACAAGCTATAAGTTAATTCAGAATGCCTAACTGAATGAATATGCTCATTCAGGTGGATCATCGTACGTTATTGAGAATCCCATATTGGCTAATTTGAGAAAAATGCATGGCTTATATGAGGATGAGGTTCCACCACCCATTGCCTTAAGGTTTTGAGTGGATATGAGTCTCATCTCATGTAAGCCCAAGTTTCAACATGGTATCAGAGCAGGTTTTAAATGTGGACTCACTCCTTGCCTGGCCCATAGTTGGCCACTTAATGTTTCCCCTCACCTAATTCCAGATGTTCATGCCTGGCTTATGGTTTGTAATTGAGGGTGGGTTGTAAGGCGCGTGTGTATATCAAGCCACGTTGCCATGTAATTGAGGGCGGGTTGTAAGACGCGTGTGTATATCAAGCCACGTTGCCACGTGAGAGCGGGTATTGAGAATCCCACATTGGCTAATTTGATAAAAAAAATACATGGCTTATATGAGGATGGGTTCCACCACCCATTGCCTTAAGGTTTTGAGTGGATATGGGTCTCACCTCATGTAAACTCAAGTTTCAACATACGTCCTTTATCTCAAGTACTCAGTTTCTTAATTAGTGACAACATGCTGATTCTTGTCATTCTTGATTCTTATAGAATTTAAGAACTTTTAAACCACCACGTAACTTTTAAAAAATGATAATACTGATTCATGAAGATTTGTGTGCTTTTGATTTTCGTTGGAGAGAGATCAAAGATTTCACATTATTTTCTCCAAGAGTATCACTATTTATTTGAGTGTACAGTTCAACGTGTATAGAGTTCGGCTTAGTGATTTGAAATGGTACGAATAAGTATCATTTAAGTTTTTTTTTTTTGCAAGAATAGATCGGCTATGATTTGTGGATAAGAGGCCGGCTACCTAATTTAAGTATGAGAATAAAAAAAAAATATAAAATTATTGCAGGTCGGCACTCGGTTATCAGTATACAGAAGAATAACTCGGATGAATTTATCAAAGGAAGCTTAGCAAAGGTTACTCTTATTATGTGGACAACTTAATTTTGACATGATGATACCTGATAATTATTTGAAGACATCTGTATAACATGCACTTCATCAAACAGTAAATAATATAAAATTTGACAAAATCGACATGCAACGGAATACATTAATTCTTCATTAGGCTTTCTATTCCACCTTTATGCATTTACTTTTATGTTCTAACTACAACAATAACATTACCTTATTGGCTTAGAGGCTTCCGTTTATGCCGGGATATGGAGAGTCGGATGTACGCAACCATACTCATGTATTAGAAACACACAGAAGTTGTTTCCTGATGACCAATAATAAAAGTTGTTTCCATTCCCAATGGAGTCAAAGATACACTCTTCTTTGACTTTGGTATATGATGGAATAAAGCAAAATGACTCACTAAATTAGCTGCGCTTCTTATATTGTGAAATAACAGCTTCATAATAATGTATTTGGTAATAGGATAGCAAAAATAATAGAATAAGAAATAAACCAATTTAGCATCTCTTAGAAAGTAATTCATGCTCAATATTTAAACCATAAAAAAGGAAAATTCAAATGGGTGTTTCTGGAGGGAGCAGGAATAATGCAAATTGACAAAGAAGTAACCTACGTGTCCTTGTAATTGATGACTTCTCTAATAAAATAATAATGCTGCCAAAACAAGAATATTTTAAATTTTCCATATAATTTGTCCCTTTTGCAAAATCGTTATGTTGGCAACATCAACATTCAACCATATCTAAGGAGAAATATCTTGCGGATCTTCTTATTCTTTTAAAAAGAATATCTAAGGCTATTTTAATATATAAATTTCTTTATTTATATTTACTAAATCCCTTCACTATTACACTAGTTACAAAATTTATATTTTTGTGTTATCTATACATGTACATATAGAGTCAAGGGTCTCACTGGAAGAAAACTCTCTATCCTTTAGGATTAAAGTGTTGTTTGTCTGTCTCTCACTCTTCTCAGACTCTAACAGTAACTTTTTGTTGTCGTTGAAATATAGTAGATATGTTTTTTTTGGCCCACAAATGGGTTGGAAATTCTCTTCCGACTTTAACAGTTCATGTTAAAACCTAAGTTGTCATTTCCAAAGAAAAAAACCAAGTTGTTAAGCGGTCTTAGTTATCCGTTGATTAAAATGACAATTATATAATATTTTTGTTCTCTTTATTAATACTAGGTTTTTAACTTGAAACATAACAAGGATATCCTTCAAAAGAAGGATGGGTTAAATGTTTGTAACTTTTAGTTATATAAAATTGGACAAATATAACAGTGGCAATCTTATTCCTGATGTAAAAGTTGCCCAGAAACAAATAAGTAGCCAAATGATTTTATTAACCAAACAAAATTATAACACGCTCATGGAAAAATGGTTTTCAATTTTTAATAACGATGGAATAAAAAAGAGCATTTCGATGCATTAGTCTCCTGTGTTTATGCAGACTTCGAGAAAGAACCAAATCGCTTTGCAATCTAATGTACAGACTTCGAGAAGGAATTGAATCGTTTTGCGATGTAATGTAGATAACCGATGATGTTTCCGTTGCCAATCAGTGTCTTTAAATCATAGGAAATTCTTGAAGCATTTTGATCTTTCCAAAGTGAGGCCGGTGGTGGAAATTCATATATAGTCATTTTCAACAAGCACGACTAGATCTGATGAAAAATTTAAAATGACTATACATTATGAAAATTATTTCCCTCACCATTGCAGAAACATTTGAAATGCAAAACTAACATACATTGTAGCGCCCCGACCCGGACAGCGGAATCCGAACCGGTGCACCCGTCGTAGCTTACTGAGAAGACTACAAGACGTCTCATCTCTCGTGTACACATCATCAGTGACGTACGAAAGTAAAAGCGGAAACATGTATCTAACGAATGTCAACCGTCAACTCGTACATCAAAGTATACTAAAATCCCAATAAACTAGCCATGATGTTCACCAACTCAAATACTCAAACGAATGAAATAACTGAAATAAACAACATTTGTCTCGACTACTCGCCATTGGGCACTCTAAGCATCCCACTCAGCCCACTCGCCGTCGTCTTCAATGAAAATCATGTCATAGCTAGGTTCATCTGCACCATAAGAGTAGTACCCTTAGCGAAAACGCTAGCAAGTAACCCACTTATAAGACATACGGGATCAACACATGGCAAGACATGAGTAATAGATAAATTGAGGGGTGTGAGGGCACATGTCTTGTAAACTTTCAAATATAGAATTTGAATAACGCAGTAAAGCAAGTACGGCAGTTTGCTCACATTTAACAATTAATAGGCAAACGAGTATCACACACGTTCGTAACACATTGACTTTCGTGATGCATGTCAAGATATGCACTACACTACTCATCCACTTATGCATGAACACTTTCTCTTTTAAAACAATGCAATGCATGACATAATGCCCGGTCACTTCATATAACTTTATACCCTGTAACGCGCCCCGGCTTATATTTCCATCCCGGTTTACGTTACAGCCAACTTTATACCCTGTAATGCACCTCGGCTTATATTTCCATCCCGAGTAGCATTACAGACAACTTTATACCCTGTAACGCGCCCCGGCTTATATTTCCATCCCGGTTTACGTTACAGTCTTTTGTGCCCTACAATGCGCCCCGGCTTAAATTTCCATCCCGGTTTACATTGCAGGTCACCTTCGCAAATCTGTGCCGAAGCACCTTCCTTTTCAAATCAATATGCAAATGCACGTGCCATGATGCAAGACTCCTCTTTCCAATCACACTTCTCGTTCATATATGCAATTCACATTCACATGCGCAAGTACAAGTAACACACAAGAGTTCACTAGCTTATTCATCAACACTTAGACTTCAACTAGCTCGTCAACACTTAACCTTGATTCTAAGGTTCACAACCCAACGAGAGCATCCCTATCTTTCCTTCATTGAACTCTAAGACACCTCGTACGTTCATTTCCTAACCCGTCTAAGTCATTCCGGTTGAAACTCGATTCGAGAATCCGTTGAAAACACCAAGATTGATTCACCATCCTAGGTCATGTTCCCAAGACTTAGACCACCTTTAATCAGGTCTTAAGAGGTCACTAAGGTCACCCAATGGCTCCCCGAACGTCCCCTTTTCTTCCTCTATTTTCCACAAAATTTCAGGACATCATCCCCTATACATCGATCGATCGATGTCCAACTGGGGACATCGATCTCTCACTTCGATCGATCGATGTCCTTCTGAGGACATCGATCTCTCAAGTTCCTCTACTTCGATCGATCGATGTCCTTCTGTGGACATCGATCTCTCACCCATCCCCTACATCGATCGATCGATGTCCTACTGAGGACATCGATCTCTCAGCCTCCAAGACATCGATCGATCGATGTCCTTCTGAGGACATCGATCTCTGACTTAGATCGATCGAAGCCTGCGTTTTCCCAAACTTTCCTCTGCAATTTCTGCAGAACCATGAATCAATCGTTTTCCTCAACGCATACCAATCCATCCACACCTAACCCTTACTACAATCACAGTCTTAAACTGCAGATTCAACGCTACGCAACTTACCAACAATGATTCAATCCTAAAACGTGCATTCATCAACCACACTTCGCCAAAGATCCTACCTTTCTCCCTCAACCCCACGCAAGCACACAATCACATCAAGAGGGGATCCAAGGGATAAGGATTTGCATGATTTCACATAATCAACAACGTCAACAAAAGCTTTTCCATATACATTGGCCAAATCACGAAAACAAATCACATAGATCGTATTCAAATAATCAAGAACAAATCTACTGCATGGTGATCCAAAATTGATATCAAAATAGGCCGTTTTTTCTTTCGCAAATCGTAGGAACTTATAAACATATTACTTGCCTTTGATTACTCGAAGTCGGATTGGAAAACGAACTAAGGCTGGATCACTTCTTGGGGTTGTCTTCTTCTACTCCTGGGAGAACGGCTAGGGTTGTGAGGAAGCGTCGTTGGTTTCTGAAGAAACTGACGCTTTCTCAGTTTATATATGGTCAGGGGAAAAGTTTGGTGTTTCTAAATTATATTTTATTTCTTATTTATCTTAAAGGATAAATCCTAATTATTTAATTCTAAAATTTAATTACAATTAAACTCTAATGATAAATCCTCCATTTATTCTAATTAATCCTCATATTGATGTCTAATTAATTTTCGTTGACCGTCATTAATTTCCGCAAAAATCCTTCTTTGTCTTTTAATTTCCCTACGGAGGGTGCGGGGCATAACATCCCTCCCCCCTTATAAGAAGTTTCGTCCTCGAAACTGGCGTACCTTATTGGAAGAGGTGTGGATATAACTCCTTCATTTGCTCTTCAAGCTCCCACGTGGCTTCGCGCTCCGTATGGTTACTCCACTGAACTTTGACATACGGAATGACGCGTCGGCGTAGGACTTGATCTTTTCTGTCCACAATCCTCAATGGATGTTCTTCGTAGGTGACGTCCTCTTTCACGTCTAAGGGTTGGGCTTCAAGGACATGGCTCAGATCCGATACGTATTTCCGTAGTTGTGACACGTGGAATACGTTATGGACTTGTGATAAACTGGGAGGTAAGGCTAGTCGGTATGCCCTTTCACCAACTTTACCAAGAACTTCGTAAGGGCCAATATATCTCGGGCTTAACTTGCCCTTCACTCCAAATCTAGCAACTCCCTTAGTTGGTGAGACTCGTAGGTAAACCTTATCGCCATCCTCAAAGTCCAACGGTCGTCTCTTGGTGTCAGCCCAACTTTTACTGCGATCTTGAGCCACTTTGAGTTTCTCTCTTATCACCTTGACCTTTTCCACTGTTTGCTCAACCAATTCGGGTGCGGTGATTGTCCTTTCTCCAACTTCATCCCAACAAATCGGGGTCCTGCACTTACGCCCGTATAGCGCTTCGAATGGCGCCATGCCAATTGCACTGTGATAGCTGTTGTTATATGAAAACTCCATCAACTTCAACATGCTATCCCAGTTCCCTTTGAAGTCTAAGGCGCATGCTCTCAGCATGTCTTCCAATGTTTGGATGGTCCTCTCGGATTGCCCATCCGTTTGCGGGTGGTAAGCTGTGCTCATTCTCAACTCCGTACCCATAGCTTTCTGGAATGCCCTCCAGAACTTAGAGGTGAACTTGGGGTCACGGTCCGATACGATGCTGACTGGGACTCCATGTAGACTTACAATGTTATCCACATATATATTGGAAAGTTTCTCATATGACGTACCATGTGGCATGGCTATAAAATGAGCCGTCTTTGTTAAACGGTCTACAATCACCCAAATCATTTCATTTCCGTTGCGGGTCTTGGGTAGTCCCATTACAAAGTCCATCGTCACGTGCTCCCACTTCCATTCTGGGATTTCTAGCGGCTTCATCAAACCACCAGGTCGTTGATGTTCGGCTTTGACTTGTTGGCAAACCAAACACCTCTCGACATATGCCGCTATTGACCTCTTCATCCCTATCCACCAATAGTTTCTTTTGAGGTCTCTATACATCTTAGTACTCCCGGGGTGGATAGACATTCTTGAGTTATGCGCCTCTCGAAGTAATTCTATTCGGAGTTCGTCGTTAGCGGGTATGCATAACCGATTCTGGAACCATAGACTCCCATCTTCTCGCAACTGGAAGTCCTTTACCGGTCCCGTGGATAATTTGTCGCGGATCTCTTTCAGTGCTAGGTCCTCATACTGTGCCTCTTTGATTCGGTCTACCAAGTCTGGGCTGATAGACAAAGCTGTGAGGACATTTGCCACTGAATCCACCAATTCAAGATCAAACTCCTCAATCTCTCTTTCCAATGGAGACTGTCTTGCGTGGCTAGACTTTCTGCTCAATGCGTCCGCCACTCTATTGGCTTTGCCCGGGTGGTAGTTGATGGTCAAGTCATAGTCCTTGAGTAACTCTAACCATCTTCTTTGTCTCATATTCAGCTCCTTTTGCGAGAACAGATATTTCAAGCTCTTGTGATCGGTGAATACCGCACACTTCCCTCCATATAGATAGTGTCTCCAGATCTTAAGGGCAAATACCACAGCTGCGAGCTCCAAGTCATGCGTCGGATAGTTCTGCTCATATGGTTTCAGTTGTCTTGACGCGTATGATATGACTCGTTCATTTTGCATCAAAACGCAACCTAGTCCTTTCTTGGACGCGTCACTATAGATCACGAAACCGTCGGTGCCGGAAGGTTGTGCCAACACCGGGGCTGTGGTCAATCGCTTCTTGAGCTCAGTAAAGCTCTGCTCGCATTCAGCAGTCCATTCGCATTTGGTCTTCTTCTGAGTAAGTCGACTCAATGGTACTGCTATCGTTGAGAATCCCTCAACAAACTTCCTATAATAGCCTGCAAGCCTAGGAAGCTTCTGACTTCGGTCACATTTGTGGGTCTTGGCCATTCGGTGATGGCTTCTATCTTCTTAGGGTCTACAGAGATCCCATCTTCAGAAATTACGTGACCAAGGAAGGCTACACTTCTTAGCCAAAATTCACACTTGCTGAATTTGGCATAGAGCCTTTGTTGCCTCAGAATTTTTAACACCACTTGTAAATGTTCAGCATGGGCTTGTTCATCGGGGGAATAGACCAAAATGTCATCAATGAACACTACCACAAACTGGTCTAACTGATCTCGGAACACAGTGTTCATCAAGTCCATGAAAGCGGCTGGAGCATTCGTTAGTCCAAAAGGCATTACTAAGAACTCATAATGCCCGTATCGAGTCCGGAAAGCCGTTTTAGGTACGTCTCCGGCTTTCACAAGCAACTGATGGTATCCCTGACGGAGATCAATCTTGGAAAACCATCTAGCTCCCTTCAGCTGATCAAATAGATCCTCAATCCTTGGTAGAGGATACTTATTCTTAATGGTGATCTTGTTCAACTCTCGATAGTCGATGCACAACCTCATGCTGCCATCTTTCTTCTTTACGAATAGGATTGGGGCTCCCCATGGTGATACGCTGGGACGTATCAATTTCTTGTCCAACAACTCTTGTAGTTGCCCCTTCAACTCCTTGAGTTCAGCCGGAGCCATTCTATAAGGTGCCTTAGATATGGGCTCGGCTCCAGGGATCAAATTGATCTCAAACTCCACTTCTCTCGTTGGTGGTACCCCCGGTAGGTCGTCTGGAAACACATCCTTGAACTCGTTGATCACCGGGATTTGGTCCATAGAGGGAACCTCCTGCTTCGCGTCTAGTGCATACACCATAAATCCCTCAGCTCCCTTCTGTAAGGCTTTAAAGGCCTTAATCGCCGTCATGTATACCTTCTTTGGGGCTTTGGTTATCTTGGTATTTCCTTGCACCGTGACGTCATTCATCTCAGGGTCTTTGAGGGTCACTTTCTTGAGTTTACAGTCGATATTGGCATGATTCTTGGTCAACCAATCCATGCCCAATATTATGTCAAAGTCCTTCATCGGAATTGGGACTAAGGTCACTGAGAAGAGTTTCCCACCTACTTCCAAATCACAGTCTTTGTACTGATGGTGAGAAATCAGTACTTGTTCACCTGCTGCCTGTACCCTAAATGGGTTCTCAAGCCATTCGGGTAGACAGTCGAGTCCTTTGGCGAATCGCTTAGAAACGAAAGAGTGGCTAGCGCCACTATCGAATAACACGTTTGCAGGCACGTTGTTAACTAAGATCACACCTATCATGAAAGTGCAGCACATAAAGGTCTCATATAAAGCATATTTAATCATCAACTAAAAAGGCTAAAATTCAACTTATGCTGCTATTTTTAAGCTTAAGTCGTACCTGTCACGACGTTTGCATCCTCCTGGACTTCAGCGTCCGTCATCGCGTGGACTCTCGCATTGGGCCTGCCTCTCTGCTGCGGAGCAGGCCCTGCTCCTGCCTGTGGCTTAGGATTCCATTCTGGGCAGTCCTTGATCCTATGACCCGTCTTCCCACATTTGAAGCACGCTCCACTTACCTTCCAACATTCGCCCACGTGTCTCTTATGGCAGTGTGGGCATTCTGCAGGTGCTTGTTGACCAGGTTGGTTTAGTTGTGGTGTCCTTTGCACTGGCCCCGTTTGCACCTTCCTAGGGATTTTGACCCAACGTCCGGGTCTACTTCCGCTTGATTCTACTCTCGGCCTCTTGCTCGATTCTTCCCGAGCCTCTCTTGGTTGTGACCTGCGCATGTCACTCTCAACGCGATAGCAGGCATCTAACATCTCCTCAAAGGTTTTCAAGCTTGACCCCGCTATTGCAGTCCGAATGCGGGGGTTCAGTCCTTCTTCGAATTTCAGCATTTTCATTCTGTTGTTTTCTAAAACCAAGGGTGTGAACTTACCCAAGGCGTGGAACCTGTCCGCGTAGTCAGAAATAGTCATCCTCCCTTGTTCAAATCTGTCAAACTGCCTCATCTTCTCCAAAACGGCAGTCTCAGGCACGTAGTAGTCTTTGTAGGCCTTCACAAACTGACTCCACTGGATGGGAGGAGTCATCTTGGGCAGGATGCCGTTCCACCATGCATTCGCCCTGCCAGTCAGAAAAGGTGTGGCTACATCCACCTTGTGTTCTTCAGGCACTTGTACCAGCTTGAAGCATTTCTCTATCTCATCAAGCCAAAACCCAGCCACCTCTGGGTCAGTTGTCCCTTCAAAGTTTGGGGCATGCATCTTTCGCATTTCCCCAATGTAGTACCTTATGCCGTGCTGTGGTGGCGCTGGCGCAGGGGGTTGTTGCTGTTGTTGCTGCTGCTGAGCAACTCCTTGGGCTATCACTGTGATAGCATCAATCAACGCCTGAGGTACTAAAACTGGGGGTGGTGGTGGTGGAGGGTTATCGTTGTTCCCATTCCCACCGTTTCCTTGAGGGTCTCTTCTGGGAGGCATTTTCTGCAAGATCACGTCATTAGTGTCGAGCAGTTCCAAAATAAACGTGAAATCCATGAAGGGGTACAAGGCGTAGTTCATAGGTTAAAACGATTACATCTATTTGATTTCACTAATCGCGCTCGTACACACACCCATCCCAGATCAAACTTAAATCTAAGATTGCATACTTAGACTAATAGATCAACTTAAGGTAAAGATCATAACTTAAGACTCTACATGTCATAACCTAGGTTTCCGAGGTAGATCTGAAGCCTAGGCTCTGATACCACCTGTAGCGCCCCGACCCGGACAGCGGAATCCGAACCGGTGCACCCGTCGTAGCTTACTGAGAAGACTACAAGACGTCTCATCTCTCGTGTACACATCATCAGTGACGTACGAAAGTAAAAGCGGAAACATGTATCTAACGAATGTCAACCGTCAACTCGTACATCAAAGTATACTAAAATCCCAATAAACTAGCCATGATGTTCACCAACTCAAATCCTCAAACGAATGAAATAACTGAAATAAACAACATTTGTCTCGACTACTCGCCATTGGGCACTCTAAGCATCCCACTCAGCCCACTCGCCGTCGTCTTCAATGAAAATCATGTCATAGCTAGGTTCATCTGCACCATAAGAGTAGTACCCTTAGCGAAAACGCTAGCAAGTAACCCACTTATAAGACATACGGGATCAACACATGGCAAGACATGAGTAATAGATAAATTGAGGGGTGTGAGGGCACATGTCTTGTAAACTTTCAAATATAGAATTTGAATAACGCAGTAAAGCAAGTACGGCAGTTTGCTCACATTTAACAATTAATAGGCAAACGAGTATCACACACGTTCGTAACACATTGACTTTCGTGATGCATGTCAAGATATGCACTACACTACTCATCCACTTATGCATGAACACTTTCTCTTTTAAAACAATGCAATGCATGACATAATGCCCGGTCACTTCATATAACTTTATACCTTGTAACGCGCCCCGGCTTATATTTCCATCCCGGTTTACGTTACAGCCAACTTTATACCCTGTAATGCACCTCGGCTTATATTTCCATCCCGAGTAGCATTACAGACAACTTTATACCCTGTAACGCGCACCGGCTTATATTTCCATCCCGGTTTACGTTACAGTCTTTTGTGCCCTACAATGCGCCCCGGCTTAAATTTCCATCCCGGTTTACATTGCAGGTCACCTTCGCAAATCTATGCCGAAGCACCTTCCTTTTCAAATCAATATGCAAATGCACGTGCCATGATGCAAGACTCCTCTTTCCAATCACACTTCTCGTTCATATATGCAATTCACATTCACATGCGCAAGTACAAGTAACACACAAGAGTTCACTAGCTTATTCATCAACACTTAGACTTCAACTAGCTCGTCAACACTTAACCTTGATTCTAAGGTTCACAACCCAACGAGAGTATCCCTATCTTTCCTTCATTGAACTCTAAGACACCTCGTACGTTCATTTCCTAACCCGTCTAAGTCATTCCCGTTGAAACTCGATTCGAGAATCCGTTGAAAACACCAAGATTGATTCACCATCCTAGGTCATGTTCCCAAGACTTAGACTACCTTTAATCAGGTCTTAAGAGGTCACTAAGGTCACCCAATGGCTCCCCGAACGTCCCCTTTTCTTCCTCTATTTTCCACAAAATTTCAGGACATCATCCCCTATACATCGATCGATCGATGTCCAACTGGGGACATCGATCTCTCACTTCGATCGATCGATGTCCTTCTGAGGACATCGATCTCTCAAGTTCCTCTACTTCGATCGATCGATGTCCTTCTGTGGACATCGATCTCTCACCCATCCCCTACATCGATCGATCGATGTCCTACTGAGGACATCGATCTCTCAGCCTCCAAGACATCGATCGATCGATGTCCTTCTGAGGACATCGATCTCTGACTTAGATCGATCGAAGCCTGCGTTTTCCCAAACTTTCCTCTGCAATTTCTGCAGAACCATGAATCAATCGTTTTCCTCAACGCATACCAATCCATCCACACCTAACCTTTACTACAATCACAGTCTTAAACTGCAGATTCAACGCTACGCAACTTACCAACAATGATTCAATCCTAAAACGTGCATTCATCAACCACACTTCGCCAAAGATCCTACCTTTCTCCCTCAACTCCACGCAAGCACACAATCACATCAAGAGGGGATCCAAGGGATAAGAATTTGCATGATTTCACATAATCAACAACGTCAACAAAAGCTTTTCCATATACATTGGCCAAATCACGAAAACAAATCACATAGATCGTATTCAAATAATCAAGAACAAATCTACTGCATGGTGATCCAAAATTGATATCAAAATAGGCCGTTTTTTCTTTCGCAAATCGTAGGAACTTATAAACAGATTACTTGCCTTTGATTACTCGAAGTCGGATTGGAAAACGAACTAAGGCTGGATCACTTCTTGGGGTTGTCTTCTTCTACTCCTGGGAGAACGACTAGGGTTGTGAGGAAGCGTCGTTGGTTTCTGAAGAAACTGACGCTTTCTCAGTTTATATATGGTCAGGGGAAAAGTTTGGTGTTTCTAAATTATATTTTATTTCTTATTTATCTTAAAGGATAAATCCTAATTATTTAATTCTAAAATTTAATTACAATTAAACTCTAATGATAAATCCTCCATTTATTCTAATTAATCCTCATATTGATGTCTAATTAATTTTCGTTGACCGTCATTAATTTCCGCAAAAATCCTTCTTTGTCTTTTAATTTCCCTACGAAGGGTGCGGGGCATAACATACATGATCTAGGTCAGTGGAGGAAATCAGAGTGTTGCAGATTTACTGGTAAGACAAGTTTTTTTTAAAGTATTTGTTAAAACATATTTTTGATTTATTTTACTAAAAATAAATCAAAAAATATGGTATCAGCATAATGTAGACTCACACCTCACCTGACTCATGGTTGACTTTTTATTGTCTCCTCTCACCCAAGATCAGATGTTTATGCCTGGTTTGTGAATGAGGACGGGTCTAAGGCGCGTGTGTATGTCAAGCCACGTTGTCAGATGAGAGCGGATATTGATAATATTGTCTCACATTGACCACTTTGAGAAACAATATGTAGGTTATATGAAAAAAACATATCAGTTATATGAGGATAAAATACCACTATAGCCTTAAAATTTTGAATGTATGTGTCTGTCACCTCATATAAGCCTGACTAAGTTTCAATATTGAAAAGGTGCAATGTGAACAAACAAACAATCTGTCTATTACGAAAGTCTCCAAAATTAGCAAGGATAAATGAGAGACCTACAAGAAAAAAAGAAGAAGGATATTCTATTATAACTGGGAAAGGAAATTAACAGGTGGGAAAGCTGAGGGCGGTGGTATTTTAAGCTACTCTTGACTAAAATCAGCACTCTACCGTCATCATAGGATATTGACCTGATCCCACCTGGCTAAGGAGCCTCTGGTACAGGTGGAGGGAGAACACACTCCCTCATCAAAGGATATTGACCTAACCCAATTTTAGCAAATAACAACAAATCCTAAGTATGTCATCCTATCATGCCGTGACGCGTTTATTAAGAAGGTTGAATCCCAACCGGATTATCATCTTTATTGGTTTTGTTTTTTTATATTGTGAATTAGCAGTTTATAGATATAAATTGATGCAATTTTTATTATAAGTTATCGGGAGACAACCTGTGTGTTTCTAACATATGTGTATGATTGCGTACATCCGACTCCGTTGGTTGTACTTTGTAGCATGATATTTTTGTTTTTCTGACTCAGTAATGGTATGCATGCATTGATGCCTTTGTATTTGTATAGAAGTATGAAATAAATAAATACGGTTGTGATCTTAAAGTCATAGGTTCGAGCCGCAGAAACAGTATCTTGCATAAAATATAAAGTAAGATTACGTATATCAAATCATAAAACGATTCAGCAATTCTGTGTACCCTGCACAAATGCGAAAACCTAGTACATTATGAATGTCTTTATGTTTATAGTGAATATTTTTTGGGGTCAAAGTGACTAGAGATTTGATGATAAATTCTGCCTGAGAACCTTATCATCTTGCAGTAATGATATTGTAATAAAAAAAAAATATTTTTGTGGTTATCTTTCACATACTACTTTCATCGATCTGATACAATAGAAAGTTCCATGCTTAAGGATTCCCCGAAAGGTACATATACCCGTTATTTAGACTATGACACATTTTTATGTTAGAATTTTTGGTTATCAATCACTAAAATATAGTTATATAAATTCGAGGAGCCAAGTCAACGAGTAACACACTATTGGACTCACGATACTATCTTTTACATTTATCTTTATCATATTATATATGCACAATAAATAAGATATTTAGTAGGTAATTAAGAATCATTTGGACATTTTGCCTATCAAATACTAGGTTTTGAGGTTAAATCTGTTAATGGGTAGCTAGGAGTGTTAAACGAACCGAATAGTTCGTGAATTGTGCGAGTTCGATTTATATTTAGTTCAAGTTCGTTCGTTAATTTTACTTAAACGAGCCGAATTCGAACATCTATTTGAGTTTGTTTAGTTAAACGAGCCAAAATGTTTGCGAACTGTTCGGCTTGTTTAAACAGCTATAGGGTTATCGAGCCAAACTCGAACCAATTTTAAAGCTCGTTTAGCTAAACGAACAAAGACGAATAGTTTGTTTAGCTAAACAAATCCGAATTCGAAAACCTAATATTCGACTCAGCTTGATTCGTTAACAGCCCTACTGTAAATAGTCTCCGACTGATGTGACCGTCAATCACGTACTACCATATAGTCAACATGATACTATGCATGTGCACGAAAATAACGTTGATAATATCCTCCTCTACTCGCAATGGTGAGGCTGTGGATTTTTTTACGAGGAAAGAAGAAAAATTTGTGGCTATCGACTAAACGAATTGCCGCCCTTGATATATTATATTGCCGCCATTTAATTTAAATTATTGCATGTTTGTCTTTACTCTTAAAAACAATTGTCTCGTTTTATGGGTTTTTTCTTGATAGATAAAGTTGATATCCTAATATTTGGACTTTAGTTAGCATACACATTCACGATTTACGGTTTACAAAGATTTGTTCGGAGTTGCAAATTCAAAACTACGTCCATTAGATACAATATAAAGAGCATTCTTATATACTAAGGTCCTACGTTTACGTAAAGTTCGAAGAAATGACAGATTGTTTTGCGATCTAATATATGTAATCTTACTCTATGTTTTGTGCAAGAGACTGTTTCTACGAATCAAGCTCGTAAACTCAATGTCACAAAACAGTAATCTTACCGGTTTTTCAATTTAGATACAATATGTTATCATGACATATGCCACGGAGGCAATGTGTTCAATACTGTATGATCCCTCCAGTGACCAACAACCGTCGTACACGGATTGGCTCTCTTTCACATTAAAGAGTCTCTGCCTAAAGGAATTTCTGCATGGCGTTTGCAACTTGCCTTTTTTTTCTTTTCCTTTTTTTGGTCTTTCATGTTAAGCATTACAATTGAAATTTTCCAGAAAAAATGTATAGGGGTCATATAGACACAATCAAAAGGCCTTTTTTTTTTTTTTCCAGTAATGAGTTATTGGCCAACATCAAAGTGTAATATTCATTTTTATACCATAGCGTGAGAGGTTGAGAAAGACACCACAAACCTCTGAAATTATAGTTGTTTCCACAAGGTCGAGAGATCTTGAGTTTTTCTTTTTTTAACCCCAAAAGGTTTTGAGTTTAAATCTCTTAAGTGTATCTTTTTACCCTTTTTTTTTAGATAAAAAATTGAGAAACGGATTGCAAGTATGGAAAAAAGGTTACTTAACCGCAAGACCTAAAGTTTTTTCGTATAATTCTTACCACTCAGTACAGTTGTTTATTTGATTTATTTTATGTACCATAGTGATTTATTATTCATACTTTATTTGGTTTATTTAACTTACTACAGCGATTTATTCTCTACACATATGGGGGGTGTATATATATGATGTTTAAAGGGGGGGGGGGGGGTAACACTTCCTGTGGGTCACAAAACCAACATATTTCATAGTCTTGTTGCACTAAAAGGAATTTTGTTCACACCACATGTTTTTAGTTATCCCTCGATTTACATCATACCTGTCTAAAGGGCCTCTGGTACATGTGGGGAAGAACCCACTCCCATAACAAAGTCATTCCATTAAGTGTGCTTCCCTGGACCCAACAGAACATGTGATGATGTCGTTGTCGGGTCCTTCTTCTTTTTGGTGAAGAAAAGAGAGGAGGAAAAGTTAGGTATAGTAAATTTACAGTTAACCTGCAACACTAGATATACATCTACAAAATTACAACGCTATATGATCGATGAGCTATCAAGAATAGACTATGAATGTGATGCGTTAAACCCAAGTCTAGTGGATTGAACCTCATAATTTTGGTCTCAAAACCTTAGTTGGTTGTCCTTCAAAGTTACAAATATTTCACACAATATTTAGAATAAGTAACATTTATATCTTCTTGTTTAAATGATGTGGCATGAAGATATTACTTAGTAAGGACATGCTTCTACTTATTCTTTAAAAATCATGATCTGTCGTTTGTCATTCTCATAATACGATAGGTCTTCCATGTGAGATTTAATGCACTATGAATAAGACTAAAATAGACTATGCTATTTAAGAGTATAAGATTTTACTACAAATTAAATTATTCTACATGGTGATAAAATAAAGTTTATTGTATCAAGATCTCCTCACAGCACAATCTTGAAATAAAGATTAGAGCGTTAATCGGACTTTCGAGCCTCGAAGTTAGCCAGTAAGGCTCGTAAACGATAGCCCAAACTCGGCTCATACATTTGTTTAGTACATTTCATCATTGTTCGCATATGTTTCGATCATTTTCTTCTTGTATGATTTCCAACTAGGCTTAAGAATGCATGACATAAAATAACCCATTATAAAATTGCAAAACCACGATACAACAACAACATTATCTTATTATCTTAGAGTCTTCCGTCTATAAAAAAACAAATATAACATAAACCACGAGGGCGAAGAAACACCCTGCCGAAGGTCTCGGCGACCATTGAACGTGTAATGTTCTCTAAGTACTCATTATGTACTGTTAACAGCAGGCAAGAAAAACAAAAACTCAGAATGAGATTCATTATCAAAATTGGGTGTTGAAGTAAAGTATTTAAACAACAATAATACAAACCTAATATATTTCAACGATATCAAAAAATAAAGTATTTACACATAAAACTAAATAATTCAATTAGAAAAAACACAAGCTGAAAGCTATGTGTATGGACCTATGTATCTATCGTTTCACAAAGTACGTGACTTTGCATTTAAACACCTCACGTTGATACAACTTAGGTAATAGACCACACATGACTAAAAATACATATCATTCAAATGAGATGCATTAATAAAGTTGGATACTTAAAGGCGTTGTCAGTACACTAGACTTACGTATTTGTATGGAGTCTGAAAAAGGATCAAATCGTTTTGATGTCTGATGTATGCAGCTTTACCCTATACTTAAGAGTGTCTCTAGATACAAAATTACGTATTATTGATAAAGATATATATAGAGATTGAGTTATTTTTTGTCTGGCTCTCACCCTTCTCAGACTCTAACGGTACCTATTGCTTTTGTTGGAATATACTGAATATGCTTGTTGTTGTTGTATAGAGATACACACAATACACATTTAAGTATGATATAATTTTAATAAAAATATATAGTTTTATGTTTTCATACCTCAATTTAGATACCCAAACTTGATGATAGATCTCATCATGATATTTTGTTTCCTTTTTTGAAGTCTGACGTGTAGAGTCAACTAATTCCACCTTATAAATACCTGAACCAAACAAATCACGTCCTTTTACGTCCACAAAGATCTAAAACCAGTGGGAGAAGAAAAATGCTTCTGTTCTTCAAATCCTCGTCAAAAACGGTAGATGAAAGTAGTTTTGAGAAAGATGATAGCCAGAATAAAGATGAATGCACATCTCTAACAGTATGGAGAAAATCACTCCTTTTAAGCTGTAAAGGTTTCACGGTGATCGGCGGCGACGGAAATTTAGTTTACAGAGTTGATTGCTATACCGGCAGGCCTAATAAAGTCACACTCATGGACGGATCCGGCCATCCTGTGCTCACACTGCTCCGACGAAAGGTATTTATAATTTTCCTATTATTCTCCATTAGTAACATTCATACAGAGAACTTTTATTTTTCAATTTTGCTGGTTGGATTGAACTTATGCGATAAACTTGAAGAAAATTAGCAAATTTTTAAGCAAAAAATTGGAGATATAGAGCTTAACTTAACAAAATTGTAAATAGACGGACTTGACTTAGTTTTTTTCCCAAAAATTTTGAGGGATAAGGATAAGCATCGTGTTTTTCAGAGAAAAAAATGCATTTATAATATCCCATTTTTCCATTTAATAATAATTTTTTTTAAGAAAAAAAAAGACTTTGGGGGTTACTGCATCTGCAGGCCTCTTACAATTCTGGGTGCCATTATCCTTAGTCAAAATCGTCTTTGCTAAGACCTTTCTTTTAGCGAGTGCAGGTGTTATTTAACTAGTTGCCTGAATGAGTATAATGACAAGCTTGATGATATTTGCATTTATGATAATAAAAAAAAATGATATTTGCATTTGGAAAAACTTATCACCACCCTCTTTTGTGCTGAGTTTGTCATCTACTTCGACATCTCATCTACAAAAAGTGTATTTTAATAAGAAGTTGTATCATCTGATGAATAGATCACAAACAATTTCGGTATATCCGTACGCCCAGGCAATTAAATCAAGGAAACTCATGTGCATAACAAACCGAGAACAGTATTACCCATTGAGTTAAAGTCTTCCAGTTATATCACACTATGCGGGGTTAGATGTACATCCATATGTTAGAAACACAGATGTTATTTCTAGATGACCCATAATGAAAATTGTGTCAAGCTGTGTTGATGAACTGCTACTTTATCATATAACAAGCACAACCAATTTAATAAGTCATTTTTGTTTTATAGGATGATATTTTATACAGTTTATCATTGATTAATGAATGTTCCCTTCCAAAAAAAAGGGAAAAAAAAGTTTAAGCTTTTTGTTGCGGGAATCCTTTACATTTGCAAAGCGCACTCCTGTGGGAATGGCTCAATAAGCATTAGCCAAGACCATACGTTTTGGTCCCAAGAATCATTGTTCATTGCGGATCTTATCTATCCCAAAAGAACATTGTTCATTACGGATCCCTCTTATAATACGGTGTGGTCATGTATGTGAAGTGCATTGTATTGTAAAAGAGATGAAATGGACCACGAAATAAGATTTTATTCGACGTAAAAGAGATCTGAAATAGACGACAGTGTGGTCATGTATGTAAGGTCTACTGTATTGTAAAAGAGATCTGAAATAGACGACAGTGTGGTCATGTATGTAAGATCTACTGTATTGTAAAAGAGATATGAAATGGACCACGAAACAATAAGATTTCATTCAACGTTAGCCAGTGCGATACCTTGCTGCATTCACCATAATTTTACTTGAGTTTTTCTCCAATTCCCCCTTAAATATTATCAAGATCGCGTGTGGTTTGCTCCTAGAGGTCACGAATTCGAATCTAGGAACACGCACACTGTGAATGTTCCACTGCTGTTAGGCCGAAGGCCTGGTTTGCAGGGGACACCTTGTGTGGGTCACTGAGAAAGTTATCATCCAACTTAGAGGGTTCCACTATAGTTAAGCCGAAGGCCTGGTTTGCGAAGGACAACTTGTGGGGGTCACTGCATAGTCCTCACCCAACTCAAGAGGTCGTTGGGCTCATGATTTGCATCCTCCACAATACTCTTTAGAACTGGAGCGGTGGAGGCCTCAGAACCAGAGAATGGCCTTTTTGCTCCAAGATCACGCGTGGTTCTGTTCATAATATTCTATATTTTACTGTCGGGAAAAGTAAAAAAATTTGCTTGTTATTTTATCAGCAGAGGCTGGCGCTAGCAGATATGTGGCTCATCTTTGAAGGAGAAGAAGTCGAAGACTGTAGTAGCAACATCATTCCAACTAAAAAGCCCATTTTTGTACTGAGGCGGAACAAAAACATTATAGCTGCCAATATGAATGTTCTGGCATATGTTTATCAGGGGATAAACGAAAAGAGATACTCGTATGTGATTGAAGGATCATATTCACAACGATCATGCAGGATTTTGGATAACGAATCGAAAAGGGTAATAGCAGAGATCAAGAAGAAAGAAGCAGTAAAAGGAGGAGGCGTGTCTTTTGGTTCAGATGTTTTCCTTTTGATTGCCAAGCCTGGACTTGATTCCAAGTTTGCCATGGGATTTACGCTACTGCTGGATCAAATGTTCTCTTGATTTTATCATCACATGTTGCTTTTACGTTAGCTAGCTTTCTTAAGGTAACAGAAAAATGAGGTAATTCTTGATTTACCAGAAACCTTGAATAAGAAAATGATATCTGATCTCGATTGTTACACCATTATTTTGGCAATTAAGTTGACTAATTTGGTTCTTTCAACTCTCAAAAACACTGGATCTTCTATGATTATGGTAAATCAATCCAAAATATCTAGTTCCTGCGACAAGAGCGTCCTGGAGTTGTTCAATAAAACATGATAATTCTGGCGCCCTTGATTTATTACTGGCAGCCATTATCTTTTCGTCAATACAACCACGATTATCTTGGACAAGACACATAAAGGAAGAGAGTGGACAAATGGATCTTCTTTTGCCTCATCATCTGTACATAGGCAAAGTTAAAGATCTCTCCATCACATGAATTCATCTTACAGCTATGCTACAATATCATACCCTATTTGAACTTTGCTCACTACAGTGAAATAAAATCTACAAAGCTAACAATTATCATGTGATCCCTACCGTGATCTAATGTGTTCTAGTCACCGGAAAGTTAAATGATCCATTTTATTGAGTGCCTCGTGAGTCTGTTCCCCTTTATAGTGTCTTCTTCAGCTTTAGTTGACTACCATTGGCCTTATCCATTAAGCAAGATGGTGGCGTCATGTGGTTGGTCGCTAGAGATAACGTTTTTAGAAAAATGCATGGGATAAACGATATTAAAAGTTTCGGAGCTAATTGTCTTGGAGAAAACCCTCCGACGCTTAAGTCAGTAACGAGTGTATACATGGTGATTGATGGAAGATAGACGATAGACTAACCTGTTTGATGTTTTACCCTACTGGATTGCTGGCTGTTTTTTGTGTTTGTGGCTATGAGCTATCTTTCTGTTGTTTTCTCATTCACTGATCCATCCTCCTCCCTTTGGGGATTGCTTCCCTATTATGAGTTGGAACGAGTAGTGCATGTCGAGGAGCTATGAGACGTGGCTGCTCCGTTGGCTGACCTCATCTGTATTGTGGCCACGTGGTGCAACGTATAAGGGTGCATAAATAAGGCTGCTAGCTGGTAGGCGTGCATAGCCGAGCTGAGGTGCACCACCTTACAGTGCGGTCAAGAAGCGAGGTAGAGGCGGTATAGTCTAAGCTGACTTGCAGAGTGCAGTTGAGCAAAGGTAAAGAGTGAGACCCATCACGCTTGCCGAGCCAAGTTGAATCAGCCGCGACCCGCTGATTTAGTGGCCTGCGACTCATGGGTTGCGGTAACATGAGGTTGTTCAGGCGAACTAGTTGACCTGCGTCAGTAGTGGGGCCCAACAACATGACGATTACTATCGGAGTTGAAAATACTTGTCATTATTATCAATACAGTTTTGGGTCATCAGCAACAAAGCACAAGTCTCAAGATTGAGTAGGGATTGTAGATTATAAAGAGTTGCAGTTAAGACTCGTGATATGAACATGGGAAAACAAATTAGTGAAGAAGTACATAGAGTTTGTCCATACCAACTCAGATTGCGTTTTGCCAGCAAGCATATATTTCTTCTGGATGAACAATATGCTCGTGGGATTCAGTATAATCTATTTTTTGCTATTAGAATTCCCTAGAGTGTTCCTTTCATTTTAGCATAGTATGTGTTGTCATTTGTCAATTCGCTTCTTGTTTCGTTGGTGGATGGTTCCGCTCCTTGTTTGGACTAGAGGATGGTTACTTAAACCAACCACGTTGAATACACGAATCAAGACCAAAGCTTCTTAGAGGATAGGCTTAGAGAGAACATATTTAGAAAGAACCAAGGAAAATTCATGTATCTTGTGTCTTCCAAATTAGAAGGCTAAGGATATTTATACCTTTTGAGAATTCCCAACTTAATCAGGAATCTAGCCCAATTAATCTTCTACCCCACAAAAAATAAGAAGGTAACCATGTCATCTTAATTGTGGGTGTCATATTTATCTCAAATTGATCACCTAAAATCATCACTTCTAAATTTCAGAAATGCAAGGACACCATACACATTTTTTAGAAATTTAGAGGATAATGGACCATGAATTGAAGTAGAAGAAGAACACCATATTGGAGGCTGAATAGAAAGTATTATTCAGACTTAATCTACAAAATGTACAAGTGATGCCATATATAGGCAGTTTACAATGGCTGAGTGTGGTAACAGCTATATTACCACCAACGGCTATTTTCCTTTGATATGAAAGGTCAAAGATATGTGTGTACAAAATGTCTACTGTATGTATGTATATGTACAAAGTATGTCTACTGTATGTATGTATATTTCTATAATTTTCTTTGCAAGTAAAAGTAGCATATGGTGGTTATAAAGTTTCAAACACATGGTTAGAGACCGTGTTGGAGAATATAGAGACCTTGTTAACCTACATTGAGAGAAAGGGGTGGGGAATTGTTCAGGTTGGTCGTTTATATGAGTTTATGGCAACCTTCTTCTTTTCCAAGAGCAAATCTTTTTGCCCGTGAAGATATAGAGGACACCATCACAAATCTTCATCGCTTTACGCGAGTAGAAATACCTTAAGATCTTTTCAGGTGTACATATTAGTATAAAAGCAGAGATGATTAGTACTCCCTCATTTACCCTATGCAATCTATCAATACCTGTACTTAAGTATTTATATATAGGCTTACATTAGGGGGAAAAAAGGTATTCGTATATAGTATAATTTTCTTACAAAGTCATTGCAATGTGGCTCTCATGTTTGCTTCTTATAGCTGGTCTATATTCTATTATATGACTAGTAATTATTTCTTGCGTGCAATTAACATATTGTGTTTGGGGATGTTTGTTAGTTTAATGATAACATAGTGTAACCGATTATTGGCTTAACTGGTTTGGATATTAGAAGCACACTCGACACAAGGCCCATTTAGAACATTTAATCTGAGCCCATAAACTATAGAGCTGATGGTTTCACCGGAAGCAAACTATATATCCTTTGGGATGGAGATATTGTTTATCTGTCTCTCACTCTCCACAGACTCTAACGATAGCTTTTCATATCGTTAAGAGGGTGTTTGATTGAGGTTTCTTCATTAAAAGTATGGATTTGGAGGGCCTCCAAATACATACACGTTGTTTGGTTAAAATTGGAGGTATGTGTTTCGGATTGATATCTGACTATTTGGTAATGAATATCATTTTTTTTATATATTAGCTTCCATTGTTTTTCAATATTGGGGGAATGGGGATATGAGCTTGACCACCCTCAACTCACTCCGAATGCCCCCACCCACCCCCCAATGGTTAAAGGCCCCTACCGGTCAACACCGCCGGCCACCGCCGGTCCGCCTCCGCCAGCCGGCCGGTCAAATTTTTCCGGTCGTCCACCTTCGATATCCATTTCGATTCGATACGTTCCAAACACTATCAATGTCAATCATACTCATTCCTACTTCAATATCAAACAACTATGACTTTTACGCCCAAACTCATATACTCTAAGCACATACACTGTCATACCAATTCCGATTCTGATTCTGATACCCACTACGAACCAAATGTCTCCTAAGATATACCGGATATGAATGTTGTTGTTGTAATCTGAGCCCATAAACTAAGCATAAGGCTTCAAAGTGGCCCAATTATTCTATAGCATTATACCCAGTTTGCAAGTTACCAAAACACCCGGCCTAAAGTAACACCGGACCCACGATCCGAATGATGAATTCTCCTCCGTTATCAGCAGTAACTAGCTGCAAGGCGCCAAATCCTTGGGACTCAAAACTTCAACGCCTCCGGTAAGTGGAATCCTTTGATCAGAAGTGTGATATGGGGGAGCTTTACCAATCCTCGATTTTCTTCTCAGACCAACACCTTCGCTACGCCGATATCCTCCCTCCTTCGCTGGTGACAGCAATACTTTCCCCTAATCTCCGTCTCTGATTTTGTATACCGCATTTTCGTGTTTTTCTGTGCCTAGCTTTTCACTTTGTTCGGATTCTTTTGGTTGCTTATCCCGTGAATCAGGTTCGAGCTAGAATTGAAGTGGCGGTCCTCAATTTCCTGAAAAATCTCACTTCGCCAACGCCTGTCATCTCTGATCTTCCACTGGTTCGGTTTCTGCGTCTCTCACTTTCTATATAGCAAATACATTGTCAAGGCTATTGAATTAATCAAATGATATGCTTAGGGTATCCGTACGCCTTCTGCTGATTTTTGTCTTTTGTTTTTATTGAAGAAGCTTGAACTTTTCTGCATAGGTTAGCAGAAAGTCCAGTAATAGCAGGGTGAGTCGTGGACTATTAACAGAAGATTCGTGCATTTTCCTCTCTCATTCATTTTGCAAGCGATCTCTGTTGAGAGAAAATACATCTAAATCATTTATAAGAGGTAGTAACCGTGTGCATACATAGTCTCATTTACTTCTTTAACTTTCCTGTCTCTATTTGCCTGTGTAGTGTAATTGTATTTTCCTGTGAAGTTTGGAAGGTGATGGAAATGTGTTACCATGTACTGCTTCAAGAGAAAAGAGTAACTCAGAGGGAATTATTCTACAAGCTGCTTTGTGATTCCCCACACTACTTTCCTTCCCAATTGCACGTCAACAGGACTATCCAAGGTCTAATTCTCTTCCTATTGCATGCTTGTATGTTTTGAGTCACTATTCCATGCCTGTTTGTTTCTGGTTCAAATATATGTTTCTGAAAGATTCAACTAGGAAAAAGTTCCACTTTAACCTTTCAAATTTGATTTCTATCAGAGCAGATTTAGTCGCATTGCTTCAGTGCAGTAGATACAGCCTCGGGATTATGGCATCTAGCAGGGGAGCTGTTGCAGGACGGCTCCTTTTACAGGCATTCTTCTTCATAAGCTATTTCTTTGCAGTTTAATCTTGATGTATGCCTTCACTTCCTTTAATTCTTGGCTGCTTATGTTGGCAACTGGATCGGGAACATTTTACTGGTTGGTTTCTTGTATTAATCATGATATCTTATTTCTCCTATTGAAAACTTAATGTTGATAGTTGAGTTAATTGTTTAACAGGCATAGAATTTTGCAAATATTATATACTGACGATTATTTCTTGTGAGAAGGAGGCGAACAAAGAGGTAATGGACTGCTCTTGTTGTGGATCTTCTGGCTATGCCATCTCTGGAGACTTGGATTTACTACAAAGTTTGTCGATGAGGACAGATGCGCACTATATAATTCTCGTGGAAAAGGTGTTGTGTGGTCTGCTTCTCTTTCCAATCCTATTTTTGACTCTAATTTGCATTTGGTGCATAAAAAAACTGATTTCAATCTTTCAGCATGCCGTATTCCAGCGACTTGCAGAGGACAACGTTTACAATAAAATTCCATGCATTCTCATAACTGCAAAAGGATACCCCGACATCGCGACAAGGTAACTGTAGGTCTTACACTCCCAAAGTTTCTCTACTATATCTTTTTTTCTTTGTGTTTTTTTTGGTTGGGTTTCGGGGTATGTTGTACTAAATACCCACATTGTTTATCCTGTCTTAACTTGCTATACCTATATTGAAACCTAGTAGTTATCTGCAGGTTTTTCATTCACCAATTGAGTCAAAATTTTCCAGAGATACCCATTTTTGGACTTGTAGACTGGTAATGCTGATTTTCAATATCTTGTTACGTTAGAGTTCAGGATACTGTCTTTAGTTCTAACAAGAAGCAGTTTCACTGTTTTCAAGGAATCCAGCTGGTCTGGCAATACTTTGTACCTTTAAGTTTGGAAGCATAGGGATGGGATTAGAAGCACACAGATATGGTTATTTCGTCAATCCTGCTGATTTAGCCCCGTTTATTGCTCTTGAATAGACATTCACATGCTTGAAATATTTGTTTTCTGTATCAGCTTGCAGAGTAAAATGGCTGGGTATGCGCATAGATGACATAAACGAACTGATACCTGAAGAATCCTTAGTACCATTGAAGCCAAGGGATATACAAATTGCCAAAAGCTTGATGTCATCAGACATTCTTCAGGTAAAGAGTCTTGGAAAGAAGGGGAAGATTCTGTGAATAATTGAAAGCTATTGTTCATTTTTAACTTGCCAAACAGGACAATTATAAAGAAGAGTTGTCTGCGATGGTTCAAAAAGGTCAGCGAGCAGAAATTGAAGCTCTATATTACCATGGCTACGATTTCTTGGAAAAGTACATAGCGAAGAAAATAGTGCGAGCGAATTACATTTAAAAACAGATGATGCAACTCATTTCTGTGTTTGGTAAGTACCTTCACTCTCCTTCCGTTAACTTGAAAGGAGTCCTGAATTATTTTTTTCATATTTGAAATCTTCCTATGGGACAAATAAAGTGTTTCATTTACACAAAAGAAGGGGTGGGGGTGGGATCAAAGCGTGAATGCTTAAATTTTGATTGTTTGTCAGAATATAGTGAACTAAAGGGACCCTGTATGTGATTCCCATCAATTAATTAGCTGATTAAGTTAATTTTTCATCAATTGATATAAAAGAAAGGAAGAAATACTGCTACAACCCTTAACCACAACTACAGCCTTTAACTACAAGTAAACTGTTATCCCATCACATTAAAAGTAAAACTTATGA
Source organism: Eustoma russellianum (assembly GCA_036186865.1). Taxonomy (NCBI): domain Eukaryota; kingdom Viridiplantae; phylum Streptophyta; class Magnoliopsida; order Gentianales; family Gentianaceae; genus Eustoma; species Eustoma russellianum. Next base: position 34,526,837 of record AP025061.1, read on the forward strand.
TCAAAGAAAAGATCATCATTTACTAGACTAGGTTCTAGGTTAGTTGATTGGAAGTTTTTACTGTTTCAACCTATGCTTTCACGATTTTTACCACTATTTTACTGTGAACTTTTATTCTACTACTTCTAATGTATATGCGTTTCATGTTTTGTTTGTTTTATTTGAGAAATCTAAATATTTATTTATTTATACATGCTATTATATGAATGGGGAAAAATTATAGACACCGGAGAAAACTAGGTACTTGTAAATATTCGAACCGAAAACCTTCAGATTTGAGGTCTGCAAACTTGACAAGCTAACCGAAATGATGGAGAGAGTTTTGAAGGAGAAAATAAAGGAACGCAAGATCAAATTGGAAGAAAATGAAGTCTGTTTCATTAATCCAAACGATGTACAAATATATATACACAAGGAAGAAGAAGAAAACAAAATTACAGAAATATCCATAACTGTCTTAATTAACCGCTTCAATAAGGACATAAAGGTAAATTCACGTGTTTTAACCGCTTTCCCGCCTACTCAAACACGTTCTGTTACTTCCAGCTGCGTCAGCCAATTCCCTTCATGCCCGCTGCATTCTTCCCCCCGCGAATCAGTTGTGCCACGTGATTCCAGCAGCTTCTTGTTAACTGTTTTTGCTGACTCTGCTTTCTTGTGTCCAATTGGCAGCTTGTTGTCCTTTCTTGGTTCATATTTCCAACTGTTTGATGCAAGCTGCAAAATGTTCGTCTTTTTTCCTTTGCTGTCTTGAACAGCTTCGGCAATGGTTTCAGCACCATTGCCCTTATGCATTTCAACAAGATCTCACCTGAAGTCGCCTGAAGACTTTTAACCTAGACATCATTAATTTCGGGTTACGATAAGGAAGGCTAAGCCTCTTCTACCACCTGCACTACACTTCTCTCGTCTTCCTGAATAATGTTCATCACCAAATGGGGTGTGTCATCGAGCCCATGCTTGCCAAAGCGTCTGCTAATTTTTATCTTCTTCCGATATGGAAAAGTCGATCGAACGTCCCAATGCTGAGATTTCAACAAGACTCGAAAATCTATGATTAGAGGATGCTCGGCCGCCAGGATATCATTAGATCCATGAGCTGATTTAACTGCAGATTCAGAATCTGGCTCCAACTGAATCAGCAAGAAGTTCATATCCCTAGCTATGATCAAGGACTCTCTTGTTGCCCTCAGCTAGATGAATGCTTGAATTTCAATGAGACCTTTGAGCCAGTTTCCAGAGCTGTCTCTCAAAACTCTAACAATACCTGTCCCGCCATCATCTGCTTTCCTGGAAGAAGCTTGACATCATTCATAGGATTCTAATAAATGATTTTAGGTGCATTATTTGATAAAATTATTGCTATCAGTTTTATACTTTACTCCATTACTTACAGTTAATGTATTACTATATTGGTAGTTCACCAAGATAATTTTGAAACTAAACATAATTTATCATGGTTATTATCAGTAGCAGTTGATCGACACAGCTTGACGCATCATTATGGGTCATCGGAAAACCGCCTCTGTATGTTCCTAGCACATGTGTATGGTTGCGTACATCAGACCCCTCATACCCTGTCATAGGTGAGAACCTCTAAAGCAATGAGGTAATGTTGTTGTTGTATTATGGAAAGTAGACACTATTTTAAAACATCTTTGAGAAAAATTAGTAGACCAACAAAGCATGAACAATGAACTATTTCTGTAGAAATAAGTCCACCCGAGCTGAGCTGAGGAAGGCCTACCTGAACAAAATGACTGATGGAAGAAAGTGACCAAGTCAGTCAACCGAGCTGAACTGGATAAGAAAGTTGAACTGAGGAGGTAAGGACGAAATAAGGTCAGACTAAACTGAAGAAGACATACGGGGTGTGGTGAAAAAGAGGTGAAGAGATGTAAAACAAAACCAAAGTGGAGAAGTGCTGAGTCGAGGTGCGAGGTGAAGCACAAGCAAGACAGCAACGCTAAGACCGAGCTGTTATACTTAGTCTTTGTAAATATTATAACTTGGAAGTGTTTTTTACTGTACATAACTGAGCAGAACATGTAACTAGCCGTTGCCTTAGACGTTATAAATCACTGTAGATAAACAGTAACCACTGTGCAAGTGGTAAAATAGTTCCGTTAGATAGAAAAACACCCCTATAAATAGAAAACAACACAGTAAATCTTTTCTTAACTTGAATGAATTCTTAAAATTATTTCAATCTCGACAATTTCACATTATGTGTATCTCAGTGGGTATACTTACAAAAAAACATATTAGAAAGGATAGAAAGGTTTATATGTCACAACATGATATCTTTATGAAAAGGACATAATGAGATAACGAGGACCAAATCAATCAATCATACGCAGTATGTCTCAATGGCATCAAAAGCTAATGATGAGAACGAGACATGATGAAAAAAAAAAAACGGATCATGGTGGAGACAATGCATCCATGACTAAAGAAATAAGATTTTTTTTTCCTTTTAAATTTATTATGGGAAAGAATTAAACATGAACCAACCATTCTCAATGTGAACAATCGAAAAGTCTTTTCTTTGATGAGGGAGTGGGTTCTCCCCCCACCTGTACCAGAGGCCCCTTAGTCAGGTGGGATGTAAATCGAGGGATGTGCTCCACCGGCAGCCCTGCAAAGGGAGAGGACACACGAGACTCAGCCAGCCCAGAGGCAACCCTTGTAATATTTCAACAAAGATTGTCTCCACACGGACTCGAACTCGGGACGTCGGGGTTCTAGCCCCAATCACCTTTACCACTTACCACTGGACTATGCCCCTGGGGGCGAAAAGTCTTTTCTCACTAATTAATCCTTTGTTAATCTCCTCATTATGTAGGCCCTAATCCTACAGCATTGCTCCCCCTTAAAGCTAAGATTAATCATTCTGCTTCTCATTTCCTCTTCCTCAAATCTTTATTAGCAGTCTTTTTTAGTATGATTTAATTCATTACTTTCAAATTCAGCTTCCAATCTATCTAAGCAAAAGTCACTGCTCTTCACCATCAAATATGGTGAATGACTTGCATCAGAAACAGATCCGCTCTTTGTCACTTTCATATTTGATATTTTTGTCTAAACATATATATATATATATATATATATATATATATATATATATATATATATATATATATTACATGTAGTGCCATATTGTATTATATATTGCATTAAAGCGTGTCTATAGACTTCTGTATATGTTTAATAAAATCTCTTCAATAGTACATATTCCTATTATTATGATATCTATACATGTACATATAGAGCATGGGTCTCACTGGAAGCAAACTCTCTATCCTTTGGAATAGAGGTATTGTTTACCTCCCTCTCACCTTCCCCAGACCCTGACGGTAGCTTGTGCTGTCGTTGGGATATACTAGGTATGATTGTTGTTGTTCTTGTTGTTGTCCGGTGCTAAGCTATATATAACAACATATGCACAAATATAAAAGTACTTATGGACAATATTACACTTCCAGCTTATCAAAATATAGGCTAATGTACACTTTCATTCAGTCGGCAATATATAGCATTTATCGCAAAACACAATGTCCCCACCCCCCCCCCCCCCCCCCCCCCCAAAAAAAAAAATACAATACTAAAAAAGCAAAGCAAAGACCCTGCGCTGGATTCGTAGTATTAATGTTGGAAGACCAGACATCAGATCTTGGGAAAGCGTTTATATAGGCTACTGTTTACATCCTTGATGTTAACCTGGCCCGTTTTAAGCTATAAAGCAATATGTTAAATCTGGTGATTTGAGAGCGGGTTTTAGAACAATTGGTAAGGTTGTTGTTTTGTGACCTTGAAATTACGGGTTCGAGGCATGGAGACAGTCTATTGCACAAAAATATAAGGTAAGGCTGCGTACATCGGATTGCAAAACAATCAGGTCTCTTTCGAGACCCTATGCAAACGCGGAAGTTTAAAACACTTTTTTTTCAAATCTGGTGATTTAATTGTTTATTTATTTGTATATAATAAATGTTGTGTGGTATGGGCCAAATTCTCCTAACAAGGCTGAGTGGAACACAGTGCCACACTCGTCTGGGATGGGATCCTGCAAAACAAACAATGAGGCAAAAAATGAGGCCGCGAATCTGGTGGCGTCACGTGTCCTTTGCTGGGACACACGTGTCCTTTGCTGGGACACGTGACGCCACATCTATAAAAAAGGTTTTTTTTTAAAATAAGTAAAATGGGACACATGACGTTACCGGATTCGTTGCCTCATTGTTTGCCTTACCAGATCCGATCCGCGCACGTCTAGGGAATTTGTCAGCGTGTTAGGCCAGGTAGGATTTGCCGGCGGTTTTTTCCCCTATAGACACATAACCATACACGTAAATATTGTCTTCAATTTTATTTTTTTTACAATTGATTTCTCCCCAACACAAGCCATATACGTAAAAACATAAACACATGACACTTAATTGCCGGTTGTAGAGAGTGGATCAGGACATATATAGTCTCTAGATTAATTTCAACTTTTTCATAATCTTTTCTTTCCCGGCTAATGAGTAATTATTAGATATTCATTAACCAGTAGCATTAAGAATAATTGACACGTGACAATGATGAATGAGCAAAGCAGGGAGAGTCCGCTCATATTATTATGTTTTCTATTGATTAGTGAATGACTACTAAGATTTACTCAATTATCATAATAAAAATTGCCCTTTCATAGTCAATAGAAAATATAGCTATAAGTAATTGAATTTTTCTTTTCTCAAAAGTAAATTAAGTATCACTAATTATTACGTAACACGAATTATAGTCAGCATAGGTAACTGTAAAGTATATATCAACGAATCAAGTCATCATTTGAAATTGGTTATTACATGTAATTACTTTCCATTTATCTGGAATATTGGCTGCGTTTCTTATCTTGTAAAGTAGCAGTTGATCGACATAGCTTGACGCTCGCTACGAGTCACCAAGAAACAACCTCTGTGTTTTTCTAACATATGAGTATGGGTGCGTACATCTTTTCTCTCATAACCGTCATAGGCGGGAGCCTCTAAGACAATGTGGTAATGTTGTATTTTTCTATAATTAACCTTTCACCATAAGAAATAAGTATCAAATTTTCAAGGTAGTCTAACAATCATACATATACACCCTGTTTCATAATCAACTGGGTCAGTTGTTATAATCCCAACCCGGGGGGGGGGGGGGTGGGGTAGCCATCAGTTTCTATCTTTATCATTTATATCATTTTCATGGTGGACACGATTACCCTTTGGCTCTCCATGAAATGGTTTATTTATTTATTTATTTTTGACTTCACCTACCCCATATAAATGCCCTCGAACATTAATAACTCACTAAGAAAAAGAAAAACAAATTCACTTGTTGAAACAATATGCCTTTGCATAATACTGCAAAGTCATATCTGCCCCTGAGTCTCGTAGCCTTTACATTAAAATACTCTTAAGAATTAATATGTGGTTAGAATAGCTTTATCATAAAGGGTACCAGTTTAATTGGGACTTCTAAGCAATTAAAAGAGATTGAATTGTAGCCAACACAATTCTTTATTTGAATGAAACGTGTGAATTCTGATCCAAAAATGGACTTTAATGTTCTTCTATAAGTAGGCAACGTATTTGACAATGGGATATGGGCCGTGAAGTTACAAATATAGCACAAACTATTTATTTATATATTTTTTCCTTTCTATAATAATCCATAGAGAAAAAGTTAGTCTATAAAAATAGTTCATGAAAACATTTTGCAGTTTGAAGTTTAGTTTATAAAGACTAATTTGCAATTATTTGCGTATGTAACCGCTAGCGTAAGGATGGTTCGAAGTGAAGAGTCATTTACATCTACAGTTCTAGGAAACAAAGTTTTTTTAAAGCGCATTTCCGGTGTACTAGCCTTCCGTGTTTATGCAATGTGTGGGGAGGAGCGATCTATGTACACAGTCTTACCCTATACTTTGTGCAAGAGTCTATTTCTACAGTTCGAACCTATCACCTCAAGGTCACAAAGTAACAACATTACTAGTTGTTCCTAGCCCCGCCCTCAAGTTTTCTTATACATAGAATAGTCATAAATGGAGATAGAAACTGTACAACATATTACATTGCTCTGATTTTTGAGTTGCTTTTGATGTGAGTCGGACAATCTCTAATAACAACTGTTCATATATCATCCTTTTTGGTATAGAAACTATTAATACAACTTCATATTATTGAACTACGTTCACCTTTATATACCTAGTCAAATTTCCATTCATTTATTGTAGGAGCAATTATCCCAACTAGATCCCAACTGTAGCGCCCCGACCCGGACAGCGGAATCCGAACCGGTACACCCGTCGTAGCTTACTGAGAAGACTACAAGACGTCTCATCTCTCGATCACACATCAGCAATGACGTAAGAGAAATAAGTGCGGAAACATGTATCTAATAAATCTCCACCATCAATTCCAATACATCAAGTGATAATAACATCTCTAAGGGTAGTCACAGTAATAACGAACAAATCCTCAAGTGTAGGAAAGAACTGAAATAAATAACAACTGTCTCATCTAGCTCCCAACATGTCTCTAGGTATCCCATTCAGCCCACTCGCCATCGTCTTCTATGAATATCATGTCGTAGCTAGGCTCATCTGCAATCACAAAGGTAGTACCCTTAGCGAAAACGCTAGCAAGTAACCCGCTTATAAGACATACGAGATCAACACATGGCAAGACATGAGTAATATATAATTCAAGGGAATTGTGGGGCACATGTCTTGTAAGCTTTCAAATATATAAGCGAGTAACGTAATAAAGCAAGTACTGCAATTTACGCGCAAATAACACTTCATTGGCAATCAAATACCACTCACATTCATACCACATTGACTCTCGTGATGCATGTCAAAATATGCACTACACTACACATTCACATATGCATGAACACTTTCTCTTTTAAAACAGTGCAATGCATGTTATAATGTCCGGTCACATCACATAACTTTATACCCTGTAACGCGCCCCGGCTTATATTTCCATCCCGGTTTACGTTACAGCCAACTTTATACCCTGTAATGCACCTCGGCTTATATTTCCATCCCGATTAGCATTACAGACAACTTTATACCCTGTAACGCGCCCCGGCTTATATTTCCATCCCGGTTTACGTTACAGTCTTTTGTGCCCTGCAATGCACCCCGGCTTAAATTTCTATCCCGGTTAACATTGCAGGTCACCTTCGCAAATCTGTGCCGAAGCACCTCTCTTTTCAAATCAATATGCAAATGCAAGTGCCATGATGCAAGACTCCTCGTTTCATTCTCATTTCTCATTCTCGTATGCAATTCACATAAGTAGTTCATGTACACATGCGCAAGTATAAGCACACACAAGTTTTTACTAACTTACACATCATAACTTAGGCTTCAACCATCTCGTCAACACTTAGTCTTGACTCTAAGGTTCCCAACCTAAAGCAAGTATCCCTAACCATCCTTCATTGAACTCTCAAACACCTCGTACGTTCATCTCCTAACCCTCCTCAGTCATTCTCATTGAGATCCGATTCGAAAACCCCTTTCGAACTCTCCAAATTGATTCACCATCCTAAGTCATGTTCCCGAGACTTAGGCTACCTTTAATCCGGTCTTAAGAAGTCTCTAAGGTCACCCAAAGACTCTCCGAACTTCCCTCTTCCTTCCTCTATTTCCCCCACAAAACTGATGAACATCATCCCCTTACTTCGATCGATCGATGTGACATCATACCCTCACATCGATCGATCGATGTCCATCAGAGTACATCGATCTCTCAGCCTCTTATACATCGATCGATCGATGTCCAACAGGGGACATCGATCTCTCAGCCTTCCCTTACTTCGATCGATCGATGTCCGTCAGGGGACATCGATCTCTCAGCTCACCTATACATCGATTGATCGATGTCCTTCAGAGGACATCGATCTCTGACATCGATCGATCGATGTCAGCGTTTCCTGTGAACTTTGTTCTGCGAATTGCTGCAGAAGATGCAATCCTCAACCAACGTTTTCCCCAATTTCCTTCCCCTCATTCCAAGCCTAACTGCGCTAATAGTCCATGCTTATCTCATCAACGCAAAACCTCCACAAACTCATCATGCATTCGAGCCTAGAACGCACACCAATCATCAAAACAACCCGAAAGATCCCACCTTTTCCCATTCCCAACCCTATCCAACAATGAAGGCACATCGAAGGGTCTACGGGGTAGGGATTTGCAGGATTCCACATAATCAACAACAACGGCAATGCCTTTTCATATACAGCGGCCAAAACTCGCAACCAAAACACATAAATCATAAACAAAGAATCACAAAACGAAACTACTGTATGGTGATCCAATGTGATATCCAAATAGGCCATTTTTTCTTTCACAAAACGTAGGAACTTATAAGAAAGTTACTTGCCTTTGATTACTTGAAGGAGAAACGAAGAACGGGCGAAGATTGGGTGGATTCCTGAAGAGATTCTTCCTTAGGGTTGTAAGGCTCTCAAAATCGCCTAAGGGGGATGAGGCTGCGTCGACTTCTCTGTGAATGGAGAAGAAACTGAGGTTGTCAGTTTTATAGGGAATTAGGGTAAGATTTGATGTTTCTAAATTATATCTATTATCTTATTTATCTTAAAAGATAAACCTTTATTATTTAATTCTAAAATTAAATACCATTTAATTCTAATATTCAATCCTTCATTAATTTCTAATTAATCCTCTTACTTGATGCCTCTTTTATTCCCGTTGACTATCATTAAACTCCGTTAAATTCCTTCTTCGCCTTTTAATTATCCTACGGAGGGTGCGGGGCATAACACCAACTAGAGTATCAAATGAGCTAGTCCTGAGAGCAATTTTCATCCATTACTTTGATGAGGGAGTGGGTTCTCCCCCCACCTGTACCAGAGGCCCCTTAGCCAGGTGGGATGTAAATCGAGGGATGTGCTCCACCGGCAGCCCTGCAAAGGGAGAGGACACACGAGACTCAGCCAGCCCAGAGACAACCCTTGTAATATTTCAACAAGGATTGTCTCCACACGGACTCGAACTCGGGACGTCGGGGTTCTAGCCTCAATCACCTTTGCCACTTACCACTGGACTATGCCCCTGGGGGCAATTTTCATCCATTACTAAATAGATATAAGTTGTGTTACACATGACCTCTTTTAATGCTTAGCGTTCTTGTTGAAACTTGGGCTTACATGAGGTAAGACCTATATTCACTCAAATCTTAAGACAATGGGTGGTGGTACCTCATTCTCATATAACTATATATTTTTCTCAATATGGGCAATGTGGGCCAATATTCTCAACGTCCGCCCTCACGTAGCAATGTGGCTTGACATACACACGCGCCTTAGAACTCGCCTTCAATCACAAACCAAATATGAATATCTGGACTTGTTTAAGAAGGACAATAGATGACCAACCATGAGTCAGATAAGGTGTGAGTGTCCACATTTTAAACTGACTCTGATATCATGATGAAACTTGGATTTACATGAGGTGAACCTCGTATGTATTCAAAACCTTATGACAATAGATGATTTTACCTCATTCTCATATAAGACATGTATTTTATTTCAAAATAGGTCATCTACGTTCTTGGTAGACCCAGTCTAGGATCTATGGGACGAATTCTGCTAATGGCATCCACTTCTACATGTTCAACTAAAAATTGGCGATGCGGTCATCAGGACATAGCTCAGCTGGTTTCAGGCAGAAGTTCTCGAAAGAGAGGTCAGGGGTTCAATTCTTGCCAAAGACAAGAGAGCCCCTTTCAGCGAGTGCATAGTGTGGGAGCTCCTTGACCTGTAAGCTTGCCTGCAGTGCTGGGGGCTCCTTATGCAGATTACTGTGTATATGACCAAGCTCTTGCTAGCGGGCCGTTGGATACCTGATTTACATCCCTACACTACTTTTGGAACTGGATGTGGCAGGGAACCTTACTGGTTGGGGTTCAACTTTTTTAAAAATTGGCGATGCGTAGGCATCGGGTAAAGTAACCTAAAACCCTATGTGACGATGTCTGTGACATCTTTTCCGAAAATTGTTAAATTTATATCAAATATAAAAAAGTTTAACAATATCGGTTATTTGTTGTTGAGTTGGAAAAGAAGCTAGTTAACAAACTAGTTAGTTATTTTGTATATAGCACGTGCATAATTTAGCGGCTTTCAGTTGTGTATATATATAGACATATTACACGTATTTTTCATTGAATGAAATTGAAACGATATTCTTCTCACTTTGACGATTGTTTTTTCTTTCTCTCTTCTCTATTGCTTTCTGTTCGTATTTCAACTTTCTGTTCTTATTTCAATTGTTCACATTTGTCTAATTTGCAGTTGATCACTTTGCTAGTTTTATCACCTGAATCCTAAAATCTAAAGGAGATTCATGAACATATGAAGGAAAAAATATAATGAGGGTGACTTTCGAGGATGATATAATAATATAATGTTGAAAGAATTAGATGAAACTGACCGGGAATTACAGGTCTATGAAGCAACCGGCAGCTAACGGAGTGAGAGCAGTACGTGAAGTTGGTTACATAATAGTACTACTACAAAGCCGACATGTACGTACGTAGAATAACTCAAAGAAGAATAACATGTTACAACAAAGTTGATAGAACGTCCTTTCAATGTTAGATACAAACATGGGGCCTATTGATGGGTCCCTTAATGTTGAAATTGTCGGATTCCACTTCATGAACATCCAACGTATTTATAAGGGTTATGGAGAATTTGTGTCTCTGCTTTTTTGCAGTGAAGCAGGAAGATCAAGATTTTTATCAAAGAGAATAAAGTAATTTATTTATTTGAAGACATATGGGGCATCATTCTTGCTGCAACCAGCAGAAGGTTAAAAGAGGGCTTTGGTCACCTGAGGAAGATGAAAAGCTCATCAAATATATTACCACTCATGGATATGGTTGCTGGAGTCAAGTCCCTGAAAAAGCTGGTAGCCCCTACCTCACATTCATGCGTAAATCTTTTAATGCTTACCGTGTCATTCAATAAGATATAGGGTTATCGGGAAAAAAATTGTATGTGTTTCTAATAGATTGGTATGATTGCGTATATCCGATCCCCTATACTCCATTATAGACGGGAGCCTCTAAGGCAATGGAGGTAATGTTGTTGTCGTCCTTCATATATGACTCACATTTACTATTTTTGAACTTATCATATACTTCCCGAGTGTTGAAAAAATTGCGACATGCATCTACTTGTGTACTTCTAGTTTCATTAATGGAATATACTTGCCTTTAAGGTAAATGATTGAGGTGTGTAAGAATACCTTAAGAGATATCCTAAGATATTATAGGATGTTTCCTATTTAGTCTTGATATATTTTATTATAATTGATTTTATTCTACTTTCTTAGTAAATAGGTGATTTGATATGATTAGATTACATTTAGATTAGTATGATTATAATTTGATTAGTTATGTAGTATGTATATGTTAGCCTTGTGTATTGAATAAGATGAGAAGGTGAGTATTTCTTTAATAAGCTCTTCCTCATTGAAATTTATCAAGGTGACATGAGAAGGTTTGAAGATTTGTTGCTTGGAATAATTTTACTATATTTTTATTTTCTTGGGTTTTCAGGGCTTCAGAGATGTGGAAAGAGCTGCAGGTTGAGATGGATTAATTATCTGAGACCTGACATAAGAAGGGGAAGGTTTTCACCAGAGGAGGAGAAATTAATCATCAGTCTTCATGGGGCTGTGGGAAACAGGTTTGTTAGTATAGCCATTACCTTTCCTATTGGTTTTTGTAATTGCTAAACAAATTTACGTGCTACAAAGAATAGGTAAACTATACATGCATTGGAAGATATACCATGAACCCTAAAAGAAAAAATATGTCCCAACAAAAATATCATATATTCCAACAACAACAAAAGCTATCGTTAGAGTCTGTGTAGAGTGAGAGGCAGGAAAACAATACCTCCATCTCATATTACATACTAAACTAATTTTCTATTGAACTCATAAGTAGTGGTGTACATTACGTTTTAGTAGAGTACTACAAGAAAAGTAGTTCAATTCCAGGATAAAATTGTGAGTCGTGGATTTGGTTTGTCGGTTGAAATTTAAAATTAGATTGGTTTTTGTATGAAGAATAATATTTAGAGGTGTACTGTGTGTAGTAATGGGAGATAACTACTTGATAGCTTCTAGCACTTTCCTCTATTTAGTAGGACTTAAGTTTCAGATGTTTCTTTTTCAAGTAAATTAGACTTCAAATTTAAGAATCTCATCATCAGATCAGGTGTAGTGGTATACATTTAAGGGAAATATGAGATGTATCTTGGGACTCTTGCACAAAGTATAGGGTAAGGCTGTGTAGATCAGATCGAGAAATGATCTGCCTCTTTTTTGAACCCTGCGCAAACGCGGGAGACTATTGCACTAGAAAGTATGTTGGAATAAATGAGACGAAGAAACCACTTCATTTTTGAAGTAGTTTCCAGCTCCAACTGCATTTTGAGCTTTTAGAAGTCAAATTTTAGGGTTGATCAAGATGCAAGTTTTCACTCTGTGTTCTATCTGGGCTTTAATATAGTAACTTTAATCATCTTAATAATGGGTTCTTATTTAATTAATCATACTTAAATCTTGGTTAATGTACAGTAACGAGATGATAACTTTCAAAATAAGGGATACATGTATGTTATTTGGTATACTTGCTTATTTTAGTTTTAACATTAGTAGTACAACACTAGTAGTTGATTCATGTCTCTTTCCAAAATTGTATAATACCAGGTCCATACTATGTATAAGTAGTAGGATAATCGGTTGCTTGATTCTTTTTTTTTTTTTTTGATAAATTAAAAAAATCCATCATTTTACTAATATTTCGAATAGCGTCTCGAATTCAAGTTAGATTTTATTTCTTCTTTGTGTATTATAACGCGCTATGCCTATGCTTTATTTCAGAATTTGATAATTCATTAACTGTTTCTAAAAGTACACCGTGAAGAAAAAGAAATGAGCAGGAAGGAAGATTATTTAATTACTCAATTACAGTTACATGCATGCTTTCTACAAGAATGATGTTGAAATGAGACTCATATTTACTCAAAACCTTAAGACAATGAGTGGTGGTACTTAATGTTTATATAACCCGATTATTTTTATCTCAAGTTGTCTGATATGGGATAATATTATCAAAAACCGCCTTCACGTGGCAACGTGGCTTGAGATACGCACGAGCCTTAGAACCCGTCATCAATTACAAACCACAAGCCAACTTCTGGACTTGAGTGAGGGAGACTATAAATGGCCAGTCATGGGCCAGGGAAGGTGTGAGTCCACATTTTAAACTGGCTCAGATACCATGTTGAAACTTATGGTTACATGAGGAGAGTCACATATCCACTCAAAACCTTAATGCAATGGGTGATGATACTTCATCTTCATATGACTTATGTATTTTTATCTCAAATTGTATGATGTGGAACGATATTCTCAACCGGTGCAGCATAGTTTATACTTCACAGGAAACATATTTTATACTTCACAGGAAACATATTTTATTTTCCTCCTCATGCAGTCAAAAGCCTAGTCTTATGGACGTAGATTTTAAGCATCGATGCCTTTTTGTCTACTTTCTCCACACTTCACCTTAATTTTCACTCCACTTATTTTATTTTGCACGTTTTCGTCTAACATTTATTACAAAACACACTATATATGCAGATGGGCTCATATAGCTAGCCACCTGCCAGGGAGGACAGATAATGAAATAAAAAACTATTGGAATTCATGGATTAAAAAGAAGATTAGAAAATCTTCAGCATCCTCAGCAAACTTCAATACACCAAATGCAAATCAACAGCAACTCCAATTCACTTACAATACTTCAACAACAAACCAAGTTGACTTGGTCAATCAAGATTTTACACCAAAGGGTCACATTCAAGACTCTCAATTTAATTCTCAGGGTCCAATTTTCATGTTTGATAACGTTTCACTACAACCCCTGCAAGATCAAGATTTTCAAGAAATGTACACGAATCCGAACATTTGGTCATTCAATCAAGCCCATCTTGATCAGAATGGATTTGACTCGACTTATTTGCCACCCTTAGCGGAAAGCATGGATAACATGATGGTACAAGTGGATATGCAAGGGCAAGAATGTAATTTAAATATGGAGGGGCAGATAGCATTGGATTGCATGCAGAGGCAAGATCATGATCATGATCATGATCAGCTACATATATGGGTGGAATCACAACAATGTCCAAGCTTTCTATTTTGGGACCAACCTGAAGGATCACTAGGAGGGGAAGAACAGTTCCCCACTACTTCAAACATGGGGCCTCAACTAACTTATCCTTCAGCCGGGAAATTCTGACCCAAAAGAATTCTTCATTACACCGACGCGAGAGCTTAATACATCGGGCACGCTCTTTTACCATCCACAGTACTACTTATCTCTAGCTCCTATATCTAGCATTATACAGGGAATGATGGGTTTTTTCTTTTATTTCTCTCTTTTCCAAATTTCTTTTTTCTCCGTTTGATTCTTGCGGGATACTTTTTTTTTTTTTTTGGATGTAAGAAAGATAAGAGTTGTGGCGACAAGGCTGTGTGGACCGGAGTTTTCTTGAAATACAAGAGAACTGCAAAGCAAAATAAATCAAGTGTAAGAATGTGTAATTTATTCATTGTTTTATTCTCCTCGACTTTGGTCCTGAGTAATGTAATAAATTTATTCTCAGCATTGTACATGTATAATTGTAAGAAAACTAAGTGTTTTGCCCAAACGAAATCGGTCTCTTTTTTGTATTCCATTGTTCAATTTATATTACAAAATAAACACCTGAGCTGACCTTGACTTGTGAGCTGAACTGAATACCTTTGCTGACCTGACCTTTGCCGAGCTGACCTGCCGAGCTGCTTAGCGCTATCCCAGAATTCACGGGATTTGACAAGTAATCTCGAATGATCTCCAGGGTGGAGATCATAGGGCGATATAGTTTTCTTTGTTTGTGAGATTCTGGTTGCCATGTGATAGATGTTTATAAGTCAGCTAAAGAGTGGAATAGATGGTGGAGCAGTGGCTCTGATACCATGTAAGAGAACAAGTGTTTTGGCAAAACGAAATCTGTCTCTTCCTTGTATTCCGTTGTTCAATTTGTAGTACAAAATGAATTAGTAATGCTAAGCAATACCTAGAAGATTATGCTAATCAAATCCATCAAGTATGGTAAGGATAACTACACAATAAATCAAATTAATAAATCAAATATGTGATAAAGATATGTACAAAATCAAATCAGATAATCTTCAGTCAAATCCCCTGAATTTCAGATAGCGCTTGACAGCTCGGCAAAGGTCAAGTCAGCCAAGGTCTTCAGTTTAGTTCACAAGTCAAGGTCAGCTCAGCTCATCAATCTTAATAATAATGCTTATCAGAAGCATTATTCTAGGGGAAGTTACATAATGTTGTTTAAATATTCAGGTTAATTAGGAGCCTTAAATGGTCTTTCTATATAGCACATTGACAATTGTGTAGTTTCTTTCCATCATATTTGTAGTCTATACTTTCTTTTTCACCATATATATATAGTGAAGCATTATTTTGTGTTTCTATTTGGTTGATAAGGTGCTCTTGTCAAACCTTGTCTTAGTTTTACTTTTGTTGGAAAAAAAAAGACACTAAGCTATGGTCTTTTGAAAAGAAAAATAGGTTACTTGCGAGTGGCCACCCTTTCTTCTTCTCTCCAGGCAACACTATGCGCTACCCGTTCAAGTAATTAGTCTTTTAGTTTATCGTGTTTTCCTGGCTCATGTTTTCATTTATGGGATGGAGGACACATTTTTCTTTGACTTTAGAATATGATTGAATGAAGCAAACCGACTCATTAAATTGGTTACGCTTCTTCTATTGTGAGATATTAGTTGATCGATACAGCTTATACAATTTTCATTATAGGTTATCGGGAAAGAACCTATGTGTGTTTTCTAACACATTGATATAGTTGTGTATATTCGACCCTCTTATACCCCGTGATAGACGGGATACTCTAAGACAATAAGGTAATGTTATTGTTGTTGTGTTTCCTGGTTCACCCTCATCATTGTGTGATTTGTAAAATAATAAAAAAAAATGTCAAATATGTAAGGTGTGAACAAATCATACAACTAGACAGTGACTAAAAAAAATGAATGGGACAAGTCATTTGACTTTATGGTTTTCTAGGAACAGTACATGATAAAGTAACTTCAAGGACCCTTTCTAGAAGGCTACATATTTCAACAACTGCTTTCTTACATTTTCCCTTTTTCAGAAATTCTGGTTTAAAGATCCATGTATCATCATTAATAAAATGCTACTAATGGACCATATTTTCTTTTCCATATTCGTCAGTTCATTAACAATCATATTTGATACATGTCATGGTTCATGAGATCAAAGACAAACAACGTAATTTTGCATATTTTGCTCAGGATTTCAAGAACAGAAACAAAATAAAAGTCTATAAAACGCAATACAAAACAAGATCTACTAAACAAAAGTTATAGTTTTTGTTTCGAAGAAGCACATGGTTTATGCTTAGGATTTGATGCTCTTATAGCGTGAAGTAGCAGTTGATCGACACAGCTTGACGTTCATTACGGATCATCGAGAAACAACATCTATGTGTTTCTAACACATGGGTATGGTTGCGTACATTCGGCCCTCCATACCCTGCCATAGACGGGAGGCTCTAAGACAATAGAGTAATGTTATTGTTGTTGTATTTTATGAGTCCATTAGAAATCAAATTTTCTGGTCTAGAATAGAAGCTCACTACGCTGCTAATAGCTTGTTCTTATCTCAAAGGAAGTATATCAGTGACCTCTTGCATCGACTTAACATGGCTGATGCCAAGGCTGTCTCAACGTCTATTGCTACTACTATGGTGCATCCTCTTGCAATATAATAGTAGGTCTCACGTGTGGGTTACATATATCACGCTATGTAAGGAATACTACTATAACAACAACAATATTACTCCATTGTTTTAGAAGCTCCCTTCTATGATAGGGTAAGAGGGAGTCGGATGTACGCAACCATACACATATGTTAAAAACGCACAGAAGTGTTTCCCGAGGCTATGTTAGAAATGAAAATCCATAATACCAAGAAGATTTCAAGTGCATATTTACCTTATCTTCAAGTTCTTGTTAGTATGGAGGTCTATTTGTTCTCCTTGGGAGTGTTTGCTTTCATTTTAGCTTTGATATTCCCATGCTAACAATGGCAATTTCATTCAACCCAAGGGAAATTGTGGAAGGACTTGATAAAAAATTCAAAAGGAGTTTGAATAAAGCAAAATGATTCATTAAATTGGCTGCGCTTCCTATATTATGAAGTAGCAGTTGATCGACATAGTTTGACGCATCATTATGGGTCATCGGGAAACAAACCCTGTGTGTTTCTAAGACATGGGTACGGTTGCATACATCCGACCTTCCATACTCCGTCATAGACAGGAGCTTCTATGGCAATGTTGTTGTTGTTGTTTGAAGCTAATGTGTTCTAGTGTTCTGCATTTGTTGTACCATTGCACAGCAAATTATTGTTCTAGCAGTTTTGATTTATCAAGCATATCTTGGTTCGAGCTTTCAATAATAACTGTTAGTTAGCCTGACCCAGATTTTAGATTATGTCAATGAAGAGAACTTTTAATCTCAGGAAAATCCAACTATGCTTAAAACACTTTAAACAGCATCATGCATAACGTCATTAAGTACTAATATCCATGTAACATATTCCTATGATGTTTTTCTCTTTTGTTAGAACATGCTTCCACTACAACATTGTTAATAGGTAGGCTCTGAGTCGGGAAGTTACATTGAGTAAGGGAGCCTTGAACAGGTAACTGATCACACGGCTGAGGGACGACATCCTTTGAAATCCCAGAAACATAGGTGCAGTTCCAAGGATTTTTCTTGGATTTCTTTGCCATCTGAATTGTGACATTAGATATGCATATTTCAGTAAATGGATCCTTCTCGAGTCCCTCCAATTTGCCCGCGATGGTTACATTCTCCGCTGTCATGTCCCTGAAATTGATGTTCTTGATTTCAGGAAGTGCATTGGGGTCATAGTGATCATCAGGATGAGATCCATAGTTCCCAGTCATCCAGAACACATATTTCATTGTTTTCATAATCATCCCTTTGACATATATGTCCTTCACATATGCTCCTCTGCCAGCTGCTGTCTTGATCCTTACTCCTGATTCTGTATTAATTGCTACTATGTCCTCTGCTCTGACATCACTGATTCCCCCAGACATCTCGCTTCCTAATGCAATGGCAGCACTAAAGGGAGATATACAAGTGAGCCTTTTAATAGTCAGATGTTGTGTTGGCATGCCAAATGCAATTCCATACTCATCCCACCCACTCTTGACCGCGATACAATCATCTCCTGATACAATGTAGCAGTCCTCAATTCGAACATCTGAGCATGAATCTGTACATCATATGCGAAAGCCAAGAAACATGTCAATTCAATTATTTCTCCAACACAACCATCAGTAATGAAAACACAAGATTTTACCAGGGTTGATGCCATCAGTGTTTGGTGATTTCACTGGTGCAATAATACTGATGCCTTGGATTGTTATATTTCTACAACAAATGCAACAAATCAGAGCTGTTTTCTTTGATTCTTGTCTATGCAAATTCATTGACTCATGTTTGCAAAACTACTGAAGTATTAAAAGAATGATCCTAGTTACCTGCTATACACAGGATGGATATTCCAAGTTGGTGAGTTAATTAAAGTAATATTTGATATTACAATCTGATCAGAGTACATTAGCTCGATCAAGTACGGACGCGTATATTTGAGCTTGCCTTTGTGAAATTTATCCCACCAGGTAGCTCCCTGGCCATCGATGGTACCATTGTCCCCTGTTAGCGAGTAATATAAGCCCTCCGTTAGTCCATTCTAAATCTTGAAGCACATGAATCTGCTGAGGAAATTTGAGAAATTTGATTTGTGTGTTACCTGTTATTACAACATCAGTGAGGTTGGTTCCAAATATCAGGCTGACATATCTTCCACCTTTAGTGTCTCTTCCTCGGCCGTAGGATGGCAGAGGATCAACCACTGCATATTCACTTTCATCCTGAACAAAGGTAAACATTATGCGAATAAATATAACATGTTGGCATACATCATTGCCATCAAACTACACATTTGACAGCAAACACCCTACTTGCTGCTGCATTCACTTATTTATGTACCGATAGTTGACAAGAATACTTGAGGAATGTCTGTAATGACATAATTTATTGTGCTCCTTCACATTATATATTTCATTAAAAGACCTACTCAATTTCAATTATTTATCTTCTAGTGTTGCACATTAGACACTCCATACTTTCTTAGTAATGCTATATGTTTTAAGAAAGAAGACAAGAACTAAGTATCTTTGTGTAAATAATTACCTGGGAGACATTTAAAGGTACGCTAGAATTACTTTGGAGACATTTAAAAGTAGGCATAGAATGTTGCATGGATTTGTGAGTTAAGATGTGTCAAAGATTTCGTAAATCCGGTCTCTCTTTTCCAGACATAAACCTTGTACCTATCTTTAAATTTAAAATAATAATCCCGAAATGAACGAGTAAATATAGAGTGAGTATGAGTTCCTAAGCGAATCAAAATAAAACAAACGAGAGAAACAGACAAAAGAAAAGAATGCAAAGATTTTCTAGAAGAACACTTTACAATATAACGCTTTGTCCTTGGACGTGTGGCACAGTTGAAAACAAAACTATAAAATTCTGGAAACTGTCAATTTTTCTTTATTCCAAGTACAGATGCGTAGAATGACAAGGGACGGGGCATACGTCAAGTGGGCTCAGTTTTTGAGTTCCGCTTGGCTGTATGTTATTTTTTTGTTGTATGTGATCATCTTCTATTCTTCTCTCAAGAAAAACGATTCTATTATCTTTTATCCTCCTTATATCATGGTATAAGTTTACTGTTTTGTAACCTTGAGGTTACAGGTTCGAGCCGCCACTTAAAGAAAGAATATGGTATCGTAAAGTTGTGTATATTAGATCCCGGAGCGATCGATCCCTTCTCAAAAGCCTGCACAAACATGAGATCCTAGTGTATCCGAAACGCTAGTGTATCCTGTGTCATGCTATCACAGTTTTTATCTATTTTATCAATACATGTACCATTTTGCCTTTAAAAAAAGCACATGTACAATAGATTACCTTTTACCGGATCAAAAACCGGGCCAGATCAGTCTTTCTCTTTTCGTTAAAAGGGAAACTTTTTCATTAGAACCAGCTTACTGATGAATCGCTTCTAATCCCTCACCCGCCTCACCCGATCCCCTCTCCCCGGCCCCAACACACCACACCCAAAAGAAAATCAATTACTTGGAATAATGGGTCATGCAAAAAAACTGAACCTGGGAAGCAAGAAGTACTGCATCTTTATGGAGATGAAGAGTGAAATGGCTAGTCAAATTAAAATTCCCTGTCAACCATTTTCCTGCAGGCACATAAAGTATCGATCCACCGTCAGTCTGAAAACGGCTGAGATTCGCAACCGCCGCCTGAAAAGCCTTGGTGTTCGACGTTTTTCCGTCGCCGATCCCTCCGAAATCCGTCAAGGATGCGCTATGAGCCCTGCAATTCTGACTCTGTTGCCTGTGCCATTCTTTTCCGCCCTCCACATTTCTTGAATTCCCCAAAAACACAGCCAACAGGATCAAACCCACTGCGTTCATGACCTGTGATTAACGATAAAAAACAAAGAAATAACAAAATTTCTAGTGAGAAAAACGGGAAGGAATTGCAAGGAGAGAAAAAATGGCAGATGGGCAACGAGTAGTACATGAATGTTGGTCGAGAAAATTTTCCTTATCGGCATGTTTGGCACCTCCGTTTTTACACGTGAACAATATGGCACTGTTTAGTTGCGTTTAGGCACTGTATGCACGACTTATATATGGGTTTGAGGGCATTTCCGAAATTCCACCTCAGCCCTCAGGAAACGAGTTGGGAGAAGGGCGTGGGATATGGGGTTAGTATCTCATCACCCCACTTTCCTCACCACCCCCATTGCTACCACGTGTCGCGCGGTCATGCATCACCGCACCTCTCTTGCGGTAAGGGGATCCTATCTCGGGTATGGTGGGCTCCATTTCCCAATTCTATTCCTTATAAAACAAAAATAAATAAGGAAAAAAATAACATTCATCCTTTTTAGAGCACGAGATACATCGTGTTAGAAAATGTCAACTCAAATCTGATTTGTGTATTTAAGAGTTTAGATTAGATTTTAGCTTACCAAATTTGTTGGTCATGTTTGATTTGATCCATCAACTGAAAAATTTTAAAGTATGAACAAATTGTCGAATCATGTTCGGATCTATTTGTTAGGTCGTGTTCATGTTTGCGATTTATTATTAATTTTTCTCTTTAGGTTGGAGGGATTGGAAAGTCAACCTGATGATTAACCAGAATGTTGTTTATGTTTTGTGGAATAGTTTCAAGTTCAACCTAATTATAAACTATATCTATAAAGATCAAATTCAAATCCGATGAAGAACGTTCGTAGGTTTGTATCATATTAGAAAATCGTGTCAAATATTTTGGTCCTTAATCTTTGTTCAACTTTTTACCTAATAAAAGGTGCAATTGTATTTTAGTTATGAGGCCAACTTTAAATTTTAGAGGACCTACTGTTACGACCGCATTTTTTTTTGCACGGCATGAAAAAGAAAAAGAAAAATAAATTAAATAAAATAAAGGGGATAAATCCTAGTATACTTAAGATTTGGAAGTAGATTATATTTTTAATATAAATCCTATGTTAACTAGGATATCAAAAGCCTAGTCAAATTAGGATATTCCTAAACCTAACTTCTACCCTAAATCTTCTATATATACTAACTCAACCTAAACAAATTCTACACCCAATTGCCACCTTCTGCCGCACAATTGCTAAGAAGGAACAATTTGTATCAAAAGCAATTCTTTTTCGTTGCCAGCAACAAACCAAGAAAACAAAGAGTAAAAAAAAAAAAAGAAAAGGTGCAGCCTTTGAGTCTCAGCGAGCCGAGGGTTTGAGGAAGAAACTCAGTCCCGCCTTCAACAAGCCTTAATTCAATTGTACGGTATTGTATACGTAAATCCAGTAAGTAATCTTGCTATACTTGCTATGTTTTTGCGAAAATTATATGGTTATACTTTCGACTATCATCTTGGATCATGCATTTGTATATGTGTTTGGATAAATGATTGTCAACTTGTATATGTTCAAATGTGTGTGTGCGCATATGTATATAGGTATGTATACACGATTGTGGTATGCAAAGGTTGTGGGTGTTTATATGTAAGGGTGAAAAATATTTGTAGAAAATGGCAGGTTATTTTAGTGTGTGAGGGAAAGAATTTGATAAAATTCATTGCCGATGTGGGATTAAATGTAAATGTGTACATATGATGAACATAAACAAATGGTATGCAAATTCATAGGGTTGTTTATAAGAATATTTTGGTATTCTATGTTGCAGTGGCCGAAAGGAAACAAAAAAAAAGGACAGTGTTGTTTGGTTTCTTTCTTGCTGAATATTGGAATTTTCATGCATGTTAACGATGTGGGACAAATCACATTTGAATATATTTGTTGCATGTTGCAAGTTAGTTATTTGGTATAT
Source organism: Eustoma russellianum (assembly GCA_036186865.1). Taxonomy (NCBI): domain Eukaryota; kingdom Viridiplantae; phylum Streptophyta; class Magnoliopsida; order Gentianales; family Gentianaceae; genus Eustoma; species Eustoma russellianum. Next base: position 34,549,556 of record AP025061.1, read on the forward strand.
CAATATTAGAATTAGTATTTGACATGGGATATTTGGTTATTGGTCTATTTGGTTAGGGTATTTGGTAATTGAGGGCATTTTGGTAATTTTGACAAATTTGACCTTTTGGCCCTTTTTGGAATTTTGGACTAACTTTGGTACTTGGAGATGATTTCAAAAAGTTGCATTTGCATATTTTTGGAAATTCACCCTTACAAAGGAAATATAGCGGTAAGCCGAGTTGATTCCCATTTTGGTTATCGAGCGCTGCAGATGTAACTACCTCGTCAGGGACAGGGTTTCTGTATGCCTATTTGGATTGCTGCAGATATAACTACCTCGTCAGGGACAGGGCTTCTGTATGCATATTTTGGGCCTGAGCGTAACTACCTAGTCTGGGACAGGGTGCAAAGGCATATATTTGGTGCTATAGACGTAACGACCTAGTCTGGGACAGGGTGTCTATAGTATATTTGGTTTTGGGGGAATCAATTCGTAAGTCTTACGGTATAAGTCACTTGTAAGGAAAGTGCTATAGCCATTGCATTTGATTTTGGACTTTGGACCGATTAAACCGGATTTGGTTATTTGGATTTTTGGATCGGTTTAATCGGACATGGACATTGGATTTGGACATTGGATTTGGACATTGGATTTGGACATTGGATATGGACATTGGACATTGATATTGGAAACATTAGTTTTGAAATAATGGGAACATTGGCATTGCATTGTTTTGAAAAATTGCATCATGTCTTAGCTTGGACTAACCTTTGCTTGGCTGTCGTTTGGTTTGACTTGGTCATCGGTCTATTCGTTGACTTTGTTACGTACTTCATTGGACTTTGTTTTGTACTTTGTTGGATCTATTTGCTCTATTTGCTTTTGGATGTTAGGGACGGAATTGCAAATGTACTTGCGAAGAGAAGCATGCTATTATTTTCTGTTATATATTTTTATCACACTTGCTTCTCCGTGTATGATCCCATGGTAAGTATAGTGGGATTACTTGCTGAGCGACTTGTCGCTCAAACTACGCTTTAACATATTTTGCAGATAGACAGGTGATTGAGTTAGCATACCGAGGATGACCAAGAGTGGAGATGTTGAGGTCGATGACATCCCAATGAGACTTTCGAGGGCTTAGTTGAAATAATGATTTTTGATACTCGAGGTTTATGTACTTTAGACATTTAGTTATATCTACATTTGACATTTGTAACGGATTTAGATTTGACTAGACATTGATATTTATGATGATGATTATTTTGAGGTTTTAAATTTTGACTTCCGCTGACGTGTATCTGTTTGGATTTTGACGCTTTGTATTCTCCTTAGTGAGATACGGCGGGTGCACTGTTCCCGATGTTAGGGATCGGGAGCGGGGCGCTACAGGTGGTATCAGAGCATGGCTCTAGATCCATGGCAGAAGCATAAATTTAGGCTATGATCTTAGAAATCAAGTTACGATTTTGCCCATAAGTCACGACCTTAGACATAAGTACTGATTTTTAGTCGTAAGCACTGATTATACATTAAGCATGATATTGGAAATAAGACGTGACCTTAGAAGTTAAGTGATGATTTTGCCCGTAAGTTATGAATTTAGATTTAAGGAATGACGATATGTAATATCGACTATAGAAATTGAGTGGTGATCTGAATATTAGGTGATGATTTGAACATAAGGATTGATCTTAGTCATAAGAGATGATTATACTAAGTAACGATTGTAGACATAAGTTACGATTTTACCCATAATAAGCAAAGTATACCTAAGCGATGATCTTAGACCTAAGTTATCATCGGGTCATGGGAGGTGTGTGCCGATGGTGAATTTTTCTTGTCTAATTATCGATTTATCCGCGTTCCACCTTTCAACTTGTTATCAACTAATCTGATTTTCGCCTCATGAACTTGAATTACAGAAGATGCCTCCACGACGTGATCCAGCTGGTAATAATGGTGACGATCAGCAGGGACAGGGGACCATTCCCCAGGTACTGGCAGACACGCTGGCCACTCTTACTGCATTGGTGGCCCAGCAGCAGGTACAGCTGGCTCACTTGCAACAACAACAGGAGCAACAGCAGCAACCACCACCACCACCACCACCACCACCACCACCACCCCAGGGGCTTCGATTCTTTTACCGGGAGATGCAGAACTCCCGGATACCTATGTTCAGGGGTACCACCCAACCAGAGGAGGCAGAGATTTGGCTCAAGAATGTAGCCGAGCAGTTGAGGTTGTTAGAGGTTCCAGATGGCCTGAAGGTGGATGTGGTGGTACCATTCTTGGAGGGCGATGCAGAGCGATGGTGGCAGGGTGTGGTACGTAGACGGTCTACACCGCCGACATGGGCCCAGTTTAGGGAGGAGTACCAGAGACACTACGTTCCTGAGAGTGCCATTCAGAGGAGGATGACAGAGTTTCAGCTCCTGACACAGGGGTCCATGACTGTTGATCAATATTCCGAGAAATTTCATGCACTCGGGAGATACATGCATGCCGTCATGACGACGAGAGGACAAAGATGTTGAAGTTCGAGACGGGTTTGAGCTCACGCATTCAGTCATTGATCATATGCGCCCAGCCTACCACTTTTGAGGGATTGTTGGAGGTGTGTCGTAAGGTCGAGGGTGACCTTGTGAGGGTGGCAATGGAAGAGAAAAGTAAGAGACCTCGAGAAGAGAGCAGCAATGGTGGACCCGAGAGGTGGGTCAAAGTTCCTAAGAGGGGTCATATAGCTCAACCACGACCTCAACAGCAGCAAGAACTTGGAGATAATGTGTTGACAGTGATCCCTACTTGCCCCACATGTGGACGAAGACACGCAGGAGAATGCTGGAGAAAGGTGGGAGCATGTTACAACTGTGGAGAAATGGGCCATTTGTCTAGAGACTGCCCAAAGCCGAGGAGACAGCTCCAGGGGTCCAATTGACTCTATCAAGGTACCTTTAGTTATGAATTTCAAATGATTAAGTTGTACATGTGTAACTTGTATTCGAACCCCTGAACTTGATGAGTGTCATACTAGTAAGCAACTGGTTGTAATCAATGATACTAACCACAAAACGGGTTAGATGGTGGTTAAGATGTAAATCTTAGAAATTATCAACATAAGGTGATGATATCAATATCGTTTAAGGAAATTAAGATGAACATAGAAACACGTAAGAATCGATGAATCTAGTAGGCTTGAACTGAGATAATGTAAGCATGAACAAATAGATACTGTCGAATCTAGTAAGCTTGAAGCGAAGGTGAGTAAGCGCGAACAAGTGATGGTTGCCATTCATGTGAGATTTAGTTGGGTTAAATTTAGCAATTGGAATGATCAAACAAAGAAGTACTGTGGATTAGAGTGGCGCGCGGAAGCGTGATGGTTTAGTATACCTTAAGATGGTTAAATTATAACCCTTTAAGTTGAATCTTAGAATGTAAAGCGAGCGGAGCTAAGCTATAATCACATCAATAAGTTATGATATCATTGCTAAGATTAACAATCTATAGAGACAAGTAGGCCTGAACATATAAGATGGTATAAGAAAAGTTCCTAAGTTGTAACTATGAAGACATTAAGTTAAAAATTGTAGTACACCTAAGTACTGAGTATATAAGGTTGTTGATGACAACGTGTATGAGTATGATATAGACTGCTATTTAGGTTGAGAACCCCAGTAGTGTGACAATCCCTTAAGTTTAATTCGAAAACCATAAATAGATTAGGTTACTATGTACCAAGTGGAGATCAATGGATGTAGTGATTACATTGTATATATACAAGCAATGATCTCGAGGGTTAAGTCCTATGTCGAGGAAGTGAAATGGTTGACATATGAAACTACATAATGGATACTTAGTTAGCTCATTACCTAGGTGAATAGATTAGTTAGGACTACATTAATTTGTTGATTACATAGTATGCAAGTTTCGAGGACGAAACTTTTTGTAAGGAGAGAGGAGTGTTACGACCGCATTTTTTTTTTTGCACGGCATGAAAAAGAAAAAGAAAAATAAATTAAATAAAATAAAGGGGATAAATCCTAGTATACTTAAGATTTGGAAGTAGATTATATTTTTAATATAAATCCTATGTTAACTAGGATATCAAAAGCCTAGTCAAATTAGGATATTCCTAAACCTAACTTCTACCCTAAATCTTCTATATATACTAACTCAACCTAAACAAATTCTACACCCAATTGCCACCTTCTGCCGCACAATTGCTAAGAAGGAACAATTTGTATCAAAAGCAATTCTTTTTCGTTGCCAGCAACAAACCAAGAAAACAAAGAGTAAAAAAAAAAAAAGAAAAGGTGCAGCCTTTGAGTCTCAGCGAGCCGAGGGTTTGAGGAAGAAACTCAGTACCGCCTTCAACAAGCCTTAATTCAATTGTACGGTATTGTATACGTAAATCCAGTAAGTAATCTTGCTATACTTGCTATGTTTTTGCGAAAATTATATGGTTATACTTTCGACTATCATCTTGGATCATGCATTTGTATATGTGTTTGGATAAATGATTGTCAACTTGTATATGTTCAAATGTGTGTGTGCGCATATGTATATAGGTATGTATACACGATTGTGGTATGCAAAGGTTGTGGGTGTTTATATGTAAGGGTGAAAAATATTTGTAGAAAATGGCAGGTTATTTTAGTGTGTGAGGGAAAGAATTTGATAAAATTCATTGGGTGCCAAATTAACTGAAGGCACCCACTTGCCGATGTGGGATTAAATGTAAATGTGTACATATGATGAACATAAACAAATGGTATGCAAATTCATAGGGTTGTTTATAAGAATATTTTGGTATTCTATGTTGCAGTGGCCGAAAGGAAACAAAAAAAAAGGACAGTGTTGTTTGGTTTCTTTCTTGCTGAATATTGGAATTTTCATGCATGTTAACGATGTGGGACAAATCACATTTGAATATATTTGTTGCATGTTGCAAGTTAGTTATTTGGTATATCAATATTAGAATTAGTATTTGACATGGGATATTTGGTTATTGGTCTATTTGGTTAGGGTATTTGGTAATTGAGGGCATTTTGGTAATTTTGACAAATTTGACCTTTTGGCCCTTTTTGGAATTTTGGACTAACTTTGGTACTTGGAGATGATTTCAAAAAGTTGCATTTGCATATTTTTGGAAATTCACCCTTACAAAGGAAATATAGCGGTAAGCCGAGTTGATTCCCATTTTGGTTATCGAGCGCTGCAGATGTAACTACCTCGTCAGGGACAGGGTTTCTGTATGCCTATTTGGATTGCTGCAGATATAACTACCTCGTCAGGGACAGGGCTTCTGTATGCATATTTTGGGCCTGAGCGTAACTACCTAGTCTGGGACAGGGTGCAAAGGCATATATTTGGTGCTATAGACGTAACGACCTAGTCTGGGACAGGGTGTCTATAGTATATTTGGTTTTGGGGGAATCAATTCGTAAGTCTTACGGTATAAGTCACTTGTAAGGAAAGTGCTATAGCCATTGCATTTGATTTTGGACTTTGGACCGATTAAACCGGATTTGGTTATTTGGATTTTTGGATCGGTTTAATCGGACATGGACATTGGATTTGGACATTGGATTTGGACATTGGATTTGGACATTGGATTTGGACATTGGATATGGACATTGGACATTGATATTGGAAACATTAGTTTTGAAATAATGGGAACATTGGCATTGCATTGTTTTGAAAAATTGCATCATGTCTTAGCTTGGACTAACCTTTGCTTGGCTGTCGTTTGGTTTGACTTGGTCATCGGTCTATTCGTTGACTTTGTTACGTACTTCATTGGACTTTGTTTTGTACTTTGTTGGATCTATTTGCTCTATTTGCTTTTGGATGTTAGGGACGGAATTGCAAATGTACTTGCGAAGAGAAGCATGCTATTATTTTCTGTTATATATTTTTATCACACTTGCTTCTCCGTGTATGATCCCATGGTAAGTATAGTGGGATTACTTGCTGAGCGACTTGTCGCTCAAACTACGCTTTAACATATTTTGCAGATAGACAGGTGATTGAGTTAGCATACCGAGGATGACCAAGAGTGGAGATGTTGAGGTCGATGACATCCCAATGAGACTTTCGAGGGCTTAGTTGAAATAATGATTTTTGATACTCGAGGTTTATGTACTTTAGACATTTAGTTATATCTACATTTGACATTTGTAACGGATTTAGATTTGACTAGACATTGATATTTATGATGATGATTATTTTGAGGTTTTAAATTTTGACTTCCGCTGACGTGTATCTGTTTGGATTTTGACGCTTTGTATTCTCCTTAGTGAGATACGGCGGGTGCACTGTTCCCGATGTTAGGGATCGGGAGCGGGGCGCTACACCTACAGTCGTACACCCTACTCTAGAATTAAACTAACAGATGTTATATATTTATTTGACTATTCTCCTTCTACATAAACTAGATAAGGAAAATCTCTAAATATTGAATAGCTATGCTCCTTAGTACAATTCTTCAATTTTATTGGTGTAATGTGTTTTAACTTAGCTAATGTGGTAACACACACACGCACAGCTTGACGACGAATCTTGTTAGGCCCTTTTCATGAATGCAGCTTGGTAACGAGACTTGTTAGACTCGCTGTTATCCACGTTGAGTAAAACTCGTTTAATCAACAACCTTCTTGCCAAGAACCTTAATAGACCTTAGAAAGCTTCTTGAATAACGTGGGATGAATGCATACCCCAATTCCTGCTCAAATAATTGATTGAATTAAAAAAATCGAAGCTTGAATTAACAAACTCTGAAAAGTCACAAAAGCATAGGCTCAATTTCTCAAATTTGATTGATAAAATGGATGATCAAAATAGTGTACAAGTGGTCCTATTTTTAGGCTCTAAAAACTCTTAAAACTTAGCCAACAAGAAAAAAATTCCTATGTAATTAAACAGCCAAATTTTCTGCCTAACTAAATGACTTAAATAATAAAAACAACAATAAAGAAATCGGTTGTTCCAGTCGCAGCCCTCATAGTACATCATTCCTCTTCCTTTCAAAAAGATTCGTCTTCGAACCGAAATCCTGTTAGGTTTCTTGGACTTCAATAAAGTTAACCTAATGAGGGCTTTCAGGGTCTTGCAAAAGTTTGATCCAATTCACCTTGAATTCAGCTAAAATCAATCGAATAGATGCTTGAATCTCTTTGGCTCTAGCACGCGTGAGTGAAACTCTATCATGATATACTTGGATTTCGGGTCCATCATCAAAAATGTGTGTCTCTTCGCCACATTGGTTGGACGTGATTCAACTCTGAGAATCACCAACAATACTCTTTGAATCTAAATTTGTACTAGAGGAAGAGAATTTGACAATGGCTACACTTGGAACATAAAAGGAAATAATAAAGCTAAGGTACTTCAACAAACCTAGTGTACTCTCAACCCATTAGGATCAAATACGAATATGATAAAGAACATAAATAAAAAGGTTGAAAGAAACTTAAACTCAATGCATAAGCTTCCTTTAAACTCAAGCTTTTTATGAACTCGTTTTGCCTCTTTTAACATGCTTTGGGTTCATCAGAACCTACATCAAAAAGTTACTAGGAATAACAACAAAGAATATAGGACTTGTTAGATTATTCAAATTCAGTATTAGTAGTCTATGTTTTCAAGCCAAGTCGTAACGCAAGAAAGATGTCATACTACTTTGAGTGTTTTTAAGTAAAGAATTCTCTCATCTGCGCGGCGTAATATCAATTTAAAGGTATGTCCAATATGTTATGAAACTTGGAAATAAACATGAATTAAAAATTCATATTATGACTTTTTCCACATATATATAACTAAACATAAGCTCCTGAGTCAAAGGCATAAGTAACCCAAGTCAATTCAAACAACATAGGAATTCTTAAACATACACGCATACAAATCAAGATTTTTGGAAAGAGAACTCTTACTGGATTCACACAACTTTTTAGAGCAATCCACACAACAAAAGAATGTTGTGTGATACGCACAATCTTTAATAGTGTATCAATGTTGTTTAGCACTTCTATTTAAATCTCTTGAATCTGCAACAAACATAGCTCATGCACAAATGAAGATGACAATGTATTAGACAATAAAAACATAAACACTGTGATTGTTTCATGTATCTCTTGCCTTTCATCTACACTTACAACAACCATAAATTGTTGTTTTGCTCAATATTAGCTTCATTCTTATGCAAAATCTTAAATACCTCAAGCAAATTCGTAGCTTCATGAACAAGATTTTCATGAAAATCATCATCAACTTGTTCTTGTAACTCGTCAATAATCTCATGCACATCATTGTATTAGCTTGCAAATCTTGATTAGAGATAGGGGAATTACTAGGAAGTTCATGCATATCATGAATTGCATTATTTATGTACGAGTTCAAAGCAATCACTTGTTTCTTAAGTTCTTGAAAATGAAGTCGAGTTTTTTCTTTTTATTGTATGCCAACTTCTTTTCATAATAGTGTGCAACATAATACATGTGACCAAGATTCTTCATTCTCACTTTGTGCATTTTGGTCAACAATATTCTTATTTAATCCAGTCATAAATCTTATCATTGTCCTCATATTCTTCAACATAAGCATCATATAGTCCATCTAACATCTCATTATAATATTATACAACTGTTAGATATTCTTGAAAAAAAGATTGATACCTAGGTACTTTGTTACGCCGCTGACTTACCCACGGGTCTTGAGAAAGACCAAACTGATTCATGCGCTCTCTTATCTCCTCAATTTTGCTTTTGAATCACTTAACTCCCAAAATTCTTTTTACCACTTTATTATTTTCATGTGGTTGATTGAATATTCCTTGTCTTTGGAAAAAAGATGGGGTGCCTTTGTGGTGTTTCTCATTTGGTCAGCAATCCTGAAATTAAACACAGAAAAAAGAAAGAAAAAACTTACACAAAGACGAAAGAAAAGGTTAAGTTGCTAAAACCCGAAAAGCTTTATTGTCTGTCTTTCCACTTTTTTGTATAGATTCACTCATAAACTGGCTTTTTCTCCTTCAAACAATGTCATCACTCAAAGCCTTTTAGCTCTCAGTTTGTTCTCAAGTGTTCAAATCGCTTGAATTAATCAAGACCAAACAAGATATGAATATGATTTCGCAAGGCTGTTTTAACGTCTTATCTCCTCTGTTCTTGAAAGGTCTCAAGTTGCAACAAGGTTAGACATGGAAGACACAAGTATATGCAAGAATAGATTCAAAGAAGTTATAAACCGATAGTGTGTAGTATGATTGAATTCAACACTAAGGGGTTGCCTTGACAACTCTTAGTTTGAATGACCAAATGTTATGCTAATTATCACCAAATTATACCCAAAAATGATTGCAAAAATATTTAGGGTGAGTATGTATATCTTAGGAGCAAACGGGTTGTTTTCTTGAACTTTCTAAAATGGACACTTTTGGTTCACAAAATAAAATTCAGCAAAAGAAGGCTACTGGCCAAATTCTTTTTCCTTTTTGTTAGACTGAAACTTTCTTTTTTTTTTGGTAAAAGAAAACTGACCAGTTTAATTTGGCTGAGATACATCTTGTATTTTTATCTTAGAGTTTTCTTTCAAAGTTGAAGGCTTGTTTAAGGAGGGTAACATTCGGATAAAGATAGACAACAACAATCACATAATTACACCCGAATTCTCAAGCAACTTTAATGCACACTAACAAAACAGTTCAAGGTGTCTGACTGCAATAAAAATTTGACAAAATTTGACATGGAAAGAAAAACAAAGTTGCAGAGTTTATAGATAAGGAACAAATACTAATATCATGCAAATCTAAACTGCATGTTTAGAGAAGATGTAAGATCAAAACAGAAGTCTCAATTTAAAGATGATGAAGAAAGAAGGATCTTCTTTGGCCGCTGGAACACTGGCGGCGACACAACAAATATATGTTTTCTTTCTTTCTTTCTTTTTTTTTTGACGTAGAAATCAATCACGGCAGAGAAGAAAACACCAAACTCAATTGACCAGAACGTGTACCCACTCTTTTTCTCCACACTTTTCTAATCTTCTTCTTTTACAGGGGATATGTGCTTGTTTTAGTGACTGGAGCATTTTTTTGGCAATTTAACATAGTTCTTTCAGGTACTTGAAACAACATGGTCTGACGTGTCATGACTTGTGAAAATGATAACATATTGGTGCCTGTTGGAGAAATGGAAATTGGAAAAGTTAGGATGGCAAGTTGGTTTGTCAAAAGTTGACAATCACCATACTTTGAGCTTAATAATGGTTAGTGTTTGTTAATCAAAAACAGAAACTAAAAATTTCTAAATAATCTACGTAACGAGTAGATGATTTTAGGCTTTTGAATCACTCGATTCCGATACCGGGTGAAATGGTGAATGAGAAATTAATGCTCAAAGTTGGAGTAAAATTGGTGGAAATTAGAAAAATTGGTGATGTGGCCTCTTGAGGAGTGAACACATCACCAATTTGCTTGTATACCACATTGCCCACTTGAGAGAGAAAGACCACCATATATAGTTCAAATTGGAGCTTTCTAAGATGTGCCCTTGGGCATGAGAAGTTTTTGACGGAGTCAGGACGCAGCTCAAGCAAGGTTTACCACACACACACGCGCCGCCGCCCGCCCGCCCGGCTCGTGCTCGGGCTCGGGCTCATGGCTCGCCCGCCCGGTTCTTATCTTTTTGGATAAATTTTCTTTTAAATTTTTCCAGAAAAATAATTACTTGATCCTACGGTCTACGATTTATCTGCGGTGATCCAACGCTCCAGATCAAATCTGAACCGCAGCGGTGATCCAACGCTCCAGATCAAATCTGATCTTGTGGTTCAGCGCGGTTGCTGATCCTACGTCTCAGATTTGATCTTATCTTCGGTTTACTGATCCAATGGCCTATGTATGTTCAGACAAGCATTACGATCTAATGGTGGAGATCTTAACCTGTTTTAATCCAATGGTCCAGATTCGTTCTGACCATAAACTGCCTTCAACTTCCTTCAACCACCATCCATCTATAAATTCGTTGCCATGCATGCGTTCTGAAGCACTGTTTTTCAGTATTGCAATCCTCCCAAGCATTCTGCATTTCATTACGATACAATTCACTCGAGAAAACAGAACACCTTTAACAGGTTCGTCGATGTTCCTACGTTGTAGTGCCGCTCGTATGAACTGAAACCGTTGTATCCTGGGAGACGTTTGCTATTTCCGGTTGGGCACAGAATACCGGGGCATTTCGTCTTAAGGACAGAGTCGTTGACTCGCCTCGGTGTGCATACTGTCATTTTGTTTACCGTACATGTTCTGTCCAAAATGCATGCTGTGAATGTACTGCATCATTATTTATTAATATGTATTGTTTGCCATATACAGAGTCTAATGAATTTATTTTATAGTATATAGGATATTGTAATTTTTAACATTCTTAAGACGAAATTCTGATTATTTATTCTGTACTATTCTATTTGTAAATCAGTGTATACTGATTCAGTTTGCCGTTTCTGATTTAACAGAAAAACTAAAATATGGAAGGCGAAAGTTCCAACTCGTTCAACGGTGTGCATTTGGGCATTTCTGAGGAACAGAACAATGCTGTTCCTGTTGCACCCGCTGCTCCAGTCATTGCTCCTGTTCCTGCTGTTGGACAGGTTGAAAAGCCAGAGAAGTTTGGAGGAAGTTACTTCAAACGCTGGCAGCAGAAGATGTTGTTCTTCTTGACCACGTTGGGTTTGGCTAAGATGCTGACTGAGGATCCTCCGGAGGTGGTGCCGGTGGAAGACCAGAATGTGAACATGCAAAACAATATGATTGCTGAAGCGTGGAGTTACAGCAATTATGTTTGTTTGAGTCACATTTTAAGTTGTTTGGATAATTCATTGTATGGATTGTATTCTACTTATAAAACTGCGAAATCCTTATGGCAGGCGTTAGACAAGAAGTACCGCACTGAGGATGCTGGTACTAAGAAATTTATTATTGGAAAATTTCTTAATTTTCAGATGACAGATTCCAGGACTGTTGTTTCTCAGATTGAGGAACTTCAGATGCTTGTTGCTGAGATGAAAGAGGAGGGTATGACCCTCAGTGAATCTTTTCTTGTTGCTGCTGTGATTGAGAAGCTTCCTCTTTCGTGGAGGGAATTCCGAAGCTATCTCAAGCATAAGAGAAAGGAAATGTCTTTGGAAGACTTGATTGTCCGACTCCGTATAGAGGAAGACAATCGAAGGGCAGACAAGAAGCCGTCTTCCAGTTCTGGCCATGCAAAAGCTCACGTTGCAGAGGCGTCGAAAAAGAAGAGAGGAAAGTCTGTCGGAGTGAACGCGAAGGGCAAGAAGGTTGCCAAAAAGTTCACTGGAAAATGTTACAATTGTGGAATTCAGGGGCATCGTAGTGTTGACTGCAGGAAGCCCAAGAAAAGGCAAGAGAAAGCCAAAGCCAACCTTGTAAGTGCAATAGATGATTTGGACTTGTGTGCTGTTGTTTCTGAATGTAATGCTGTAGGTAATCCTAGCCAGTGGTGGGTGGACACTGGAGCCACTAGACACGTTTGTGCAAACAGGAGAATGTTCAAGGAATATGCTCCTGCGAAAGACAATGAAAGGTTGTACATGGGAAACAAAGATAGCTCGAAAATTGAAGGTTCGGGCAAAGTGATTCTGAAGATGACCTCCGGAAAAGAATTGACATTGCAGGATGTGCTGCATGTTCCCGACATTCGCAAGAACTTAGTCTCTGGTGCTTTACTAGTCAGGCATAGATTTAGGCTAGTATTTGATTGTAACAAATGTATTCTGACTAAGAATGGTGTATTTCTAGGGAAGGGGTACCTGATGGACAATATGTTTAAACTTAGTGTTATAACTATTGTACCAACGAAGACTACGCCCGATGAGGCTAATAAGACTGCTTCTACTTCCGCTTACATGCTTGAGTCTTCATGTTTATGGCATTTACGTTTGGGTCATGTTAATTATAAGTCATTACAAAGAATGATTAATCTCGACTTATTACCCAAACTAAGTTTCAATAATGAAAAGTGCCAAGTCTGTGTTGAAGCAAAAATGGCTAAGTTACCATTTCCTTCAATCAAAAGAAACACTGAAGTGTTAGATTTAATTCATACAGATGTTTGTGATTTAAAGTTTGTGCAAACAAGAAGCGGTAAAAAGTACTTTGTGACTTTTATTGACGATTGCACTCGATACTGTTACGTTTATTTGCTAAGTAGCAAAGATGAGGCCTTAGATGCTTTTAAAGATTATAAAAATGAAGTTGAGAATCAACTTAGCAAACGAATTAAGTCAATTCGTAGTGATAGAGGTGGCGAATATGATGCACCGTTTAATGAATTCTGTTCAGAACATGGCATTATTCATCAAACGACTGCACCATATTCACCTCAATCGAATGGTATTGCTGAACGCAAAAACCGTACTCTGAAAGAGATGATGAATGCTATGTTGATAAGTTCGGGCTTACCGCAGAACTTGTGGGGGGAAGCAATTCTCTCCGCCAACGTCATTTTAAATAGAATACCACCAAAGAAGATGGATGAGACCCCATACGAGCTTTGGAAAGGCCATAAGCCTAGTTACAAATACTTGAAAGTGTGGGGGTGTCTGGCGAAGGTTGCAGTACCCAAACCAAGACAAGTTAGAATTGGGCCTAAAATAATTGATTGCATATTCATAGGATATGCAACTAACAGTAGTGCATATCGATTCTTGGTGCACAAGTCCGACATTCCTGACATTCATGAGAATGTTGTCATGGAATCAAGAAATGCAGTGTTCTTTGAAGATGTCTTTCCAAAGAAAGACGAAAACAACGAAGAAGCAAGCACCAGTAAGCGAGTGCGTGAGACGACTCCTCAAGAAAGTGAGGAACTGCGTCAAAGCAAACGAACTAGAATACCAACATCTTTTGGACCAGGTTTTCTAACATACTTGGTAGAAAACGATCCAAGAACGTTTTCAGAGGCGATGTCAACTCCAGAAGCTCCCTTCTGGAAGGAGGCAGTAAACAGTGAGATAGAATCAATTCTTCAAAATCACACGTGGGAGCTGGTAGATCTTCCTCAAGGGAGTAAACCACTTGGATGCAAGTGGATTTTTAAGAAAAAACTCAAAGAGGATGGATCCATTGATAAGTAAAAGGTCCGGTTGGTAGCTAAGGGCTATCGACAAAAGGAAGGTTTTGACTTCTTTGACACTTATTCACCAGTAACTAGGATTACTTCCATAAGAATGCTAGTTGCTATTGCTGCAGTCTACGACCTAGAGATCCATCAAATGGATGTAAAGACTGCCTTCTTGAATGGCGAGCTGGAAGAAGAGATTTATATGGAACAGCCTGAAGGGTTTACTGTCCCAGGACAAGAAAGGAAAGTTTGTAGACTTATTAAGTCTTTGTACGGACTTAAACAAGCACCAAAGCAGTGGCATTTGAAGTTTGATCAAGCCATGATGTCAAACGGTTTCAGGATCAATGAATGTGACAATTGTGTTTACATCAAAAACACATCAAACGCCTATGTGATAGTATGTCTCTATGTAGATGATATGCTAATCATGGGTAATACACACAACATCATCTTGAATACCAAGAAGATGTTAACGAGAAATCTTGACATGAAAGACATGGGGGTTGCCAATGTTATTCTAAGAATTAAAATTTCTAGGGTAGCTGAAGGATTGGTCATGTCTCAAAGTCACTACATTGAGTCTGTTCTTAAACGATTCAATATGCTTGATGTAAAACCGGTAAAGACCCCACTGGACTTAAGTATACACTTGAGGAAGAACCGAGGTGAACCTGTAGCTCAATTAAAGTATTCACAAGTCATTGGGAGTCTGATGTACATAACAAACTGTACAAGACCTGACTTGGCTTGTTCAGTAAACAAATTGAGTAGGTTCACCAGTAATCCAAGTGATGAACATTGGAAAGCTCTAAATAGAGTGATGAGATATCTGAAATACACAATGAACCTTCGATTACAGTACACAAGATATCCAGCAGTATTGGAAGGATATTGCGACGCAAACTGGATATGAGATTGTAAGGATTTTAAATCCACCAGTGGATACTTATTCACTGTAGGTGGTGGTGCTGTGTCATGGAAGTCTACAAAGCAAACGTGCATAGCTCGGTCAACTATGGAAGCTGAGTTTATAGCACTCGATAAAGCTGGAGAAGAAGCTGAATGGCTTCGAAATTTCCTAGAAGACATTCCATGCTGGCCTAAGCCAATCGCTCCTATCAGCATACACTGTGACAGTCAGTCAGCTATAGGACGAGCTCAAAGCAGCATCTACAATGGTAAGTCACGACACATATGTCGGAGACATAATACCATTAAGCAATTGATCTCTAATGGCGTGATTTCCATTGATTACATAAAATCAAAGGAGAATCTTGCGGATCCGCTTACAAAAGCTTTGCCTAGAGATCAAATGTCAAAATTGACAAAAGGAATGGGACTTAAGCCTACAAAGCATGAATCTCTGTAACGGTAACCTAACCTTGTTGACTGGAGATCCCAGAATCTTGATTCAATGGGAAAACTAAGTTATAAGGATTCAGTTAGCACTTACTCATTCCGTTAAACAAAAGTGCTATCTGCAGAGAACTGTTAGGTTAAGCTAATGCTTTTAATGATGTCCTATATCTTGACACTTCAAGTGGGGTATGGCAGAATACTCTTAATAGGAATCACCTATGTAAGTGTGAAGTTAGGCCGCTTCTATGAGAATTCTGATAGGCAAGAATTCTCTAAAACACTTTCTGAAACCAGGGTTGTTCATGGCCATAATGAACACAACCATGAGAACCAAAAGGGGTGTTAAAGGAAATGTTGTGTGAGTATCATTGTCTAGGTTCATAGTAAAAGCTGATAGTTCAAGACATCAGGTCACTACCCAGTTGAGTGGATCCGATGGTACATCACGAAGAAAGGTTCAAGGCCAGAAGCTACCTCTTCTGATGCAACATTTCTTTGTCTGATTTCTCGATAGAGTCTGCATTCACATTTGCATTAATTTTCATTCATGTGGGGGATTGTTGGAGAAATGGAAATTGGAAAAGTTTGGATGGCAAGTGGGTTTGTCAAAAGTTGACAACCACCATATTTTAAGCTTAATTATGGTTAGTGTTCGTTAATTAAAAACGGAAACTAAAAATTTCTAAATTATCTACGTAACGAGTAGATGATTTTAGGCTTTTGAATCACTCGATTCCGATACCGGGTGAATGAGAAATTAATGCTCAAAGTTGGAGTAAAATTGGTGGAAATTAGAAAAATTGGTGATGTGGCCTCTTGAGGAGTGAACACATCACCAATTTGCTTGTATACCACATTGCCCACTTGAGAGAGAAAGGCCACCATATATAGTTCAAATTGGAGCTTTCTAAGATGTGCCCTTGGGCATGAGAAGTTTTTGACGGAGTCAGGACGCAGCTCAGGCAAGGTTCACCACACGCGCGCGCGCGTGCGCCGCCGCCACCGCACGCCCGGCTCGGGCTCGTGGCTCGTGGCTCGCCCGCCCGGTTCTTATCTTTTTGGATAAATTTTCTTTTAAATTTTTCTAGAAAAATAATTACTTGATCCTACGGTCTACGATTTATCTGTTGTGATCCAACGCTCCAGATCAAATCTGAACCGCAGCGGCGATCCAACGCTCCAGATCAAATCTGATCCTGCGGTTCAGCGCGGTTGCTGATCCTACGTCTCAGATTTGATCTTATCTTCGGTTTACTGATCCAATGGCCTACGCATGTTCAGACAAGGATTACGATCTAACGGTGGAGACCTTAACCTGTTTTAATCCAATGGTCCAGATTCGTTCTGACCATAAACTGCCTTCAACTTCCTTCAACCACCCTCCATCTATAAATTCGTTGTCATGCATGCGTTCTGAAGCACTGTTTTTCAGTACTGCAATCCTCCCAAGCATTCTGCATTTCATTACGATACAATTCACTCGAGAAAACAGAACACATTTAACAGGTTCGTCGATGTTCCTACGCTGTAGTGCCGCTCGTATGAACTGAAACCGTTGTATCCTGGGAGACGTTTGCTATGTCCGGTTGGACACAGAATACCGGGGCATTTCGTCTTAAGGACAGAGTCGTTGACTCGCCTCGGTTTGCATACTGTCACTTTGTTTACCGTACATGTTCTGTCCGAAATGCATGCTGTGAATATACTGCATCAGTATTTATTAATATATGTTGTTTGCCATATACAGAGTCTAATGAATTTATTTTATAGTTTATAGGATATTGTAATTTTTAACAGTGCCTTCCTGCGTTTAGGCTCGTAAAGTACCTGTTGAAACTTGGGCTTACATGAGGTGAGGTCCATATCCACTCAAAACCTTAAGGCAATGGGTGGTGGTACCTCATCCTCCTATAAGCCATGCATTTTTTTCTCAAATTAGCCAATGTGGGGATAATATTCTCAACACTCGCCCTCACGTGGCAACGTGACTTGACATACACATGCGCCTTACAACCCGTCCTTAATCACAAACCACAAGCCAACGTGACTTGACATACACATGCGCCTTACAACTCGTCCTTAATCACAAACCACAAGCCAGACATGAACATCTGGACTTAGATGAGGGAAAGCATTAAATGGCCAACCATGGGCCAGACAAGGGGTGAGTCCACATTTTAAACCTGCTCTGATATCATGTTGAAACTTGGGCTTACATGAGGTGAGGTCCATATCCATTCAAAACCTTAAGGCAATAGGTGGTGGTACCTACTCCTCATATAAACCTTGCATTTTTTCTCAAATTAGCCAATGTGGGATAATATTCCCAACAGTACCAATTTTGATGGACTCTGGTCATCTGTCATATCTTCGCTTACCCAGTCATGAATAATTCTTGCGTTGTGTGCAATGGCCAGATACCACTATAAGTACTTACGAAATCACACGTTCTCAAAAAACCATTTTGATAACAATAAATTCAAGATTGAAAAGATACTAAGAACAACGAAAAAGGCGAAGAAAAACGAAAAACACAATTTGAAGAATAAACGAAGAATGAATATAAGCACAAAGGAAGCTTGTTAGACCTCTTTGATCGAACAGACTTTGTCAACAAGCCTTATTAGACCCGCTGTTATCTGCATTGAGTAACTCTGGTTTGATCAACAACTTTCTTGTTAAGAAGCTTGGTAGACCATTGGAAAACTTCTTGAACAACAACGAGATGAATAAAGACCACTATTTTTGTTTAAATAATTAATTTAATTAAAAAGATCGAAGTTTGAGTTGACGAACTCCGAAAACTCAAAAAAAGGGTTCAATTTTCAAATTTTATTGATAAAAAAAATGATTAAAATAGTATACAAAGGACATATTTGTAGACTTCATAAACTCGTATGATTTAGGAAAAAAAAATATTCTATCTAATTAAATAACTTAATTTTCTTATCTGATTAAATAATCTAAATAATAGAATAACAATAAAGAGATCGGCTATTGCAGCCGCTGCCCTAATGGCGCATCACCAATCTAGTGATATTATTTGCAGGCATTTACACAGTGGCCAAAAGCAAGGAAATTACAAAAATGTCAACCAGTGAGGTCGGAGAGCAACTCAAATTTGCTAGCCTGCATAGTGCAGTGGATGAAGGCTTTTGGCACACATTATCATCGTTGAAGCTCAACAAATTAGGAATTGATGAATCTCCAATCCCTCTCACTGGTAGATTGGTTTTCCCTTCTCGTCTTCGTTGTTTATTTATTTATTTGTATTGTCTTTCTCATATATATCGTATTCAGTTGGTTCTTCTTCTTAATTTTTTCCACTTTTCTTCTTTGTTGGTTGCTTTGATTTTTGCCTTTTCCTATGTACTGTATCTTTCAGTTCTAGTAGGTTTATTTTTTGGTTTTCCGCATCTGTTGTATGTCTTTCTTTTGTTCATATGCTCATCCATCCTTTCTGTTGCAAAGAGCGATTGTGCCTTTGATTTTCCGGTTGTTTACTGATATGTATGTATTGCTTCAATTGGTGCAGTAATTGTTTAAAGCAAATATTTTTGGCAGGTTTTTATGCACCTTGCTCGCACCACAAGATTTCAAATCCTGTAACTCTTCTTTCTGAGTCTCTCCCTCCTGGAGTGGGTGACCATTCATCAATCTCAGCTACTAATCATGGAAATAGGAATAGATGTCCTATTCCTGGAATTATTTTTAATACTAACACGTTGGAGGGCTTTCATGCATTAGATAGAGGAAGTTTATTGAAAGCAGAAGCCAATAAGGTTCATACTCTTCCCGCTTATCGCTTCGTATTTCTGGCTTTTTTAGCCCTTGGACTTGGATTCTTTATCTTAGCAGAAATTGCTATTTTAAGTTTATGGCCGCATAATTATTCATGCATTACAAAATTCATAAGACCTAATATCAAGTGGAATTTTCTGTTCTAATTGTTTTGCAATTTGAAAATATCCGAACTAAGAAGGTACTGCAAAATCGTCAGGATCTTTGTCATGTCATAGAAAAGTATCGAAGTTTTGGATGGTTACGTAATGCTGTAAAGAAGTTTGTAGATATTACATATGGTTTTGTAGTACTACATTAGCTTTCGATTGCGTAGAAATTTCATACGACTAAGTATGTTAAACTATTGATGAATGGCTAGAAAAAAGGACTATTGATGAAGTATAGAAAAAGGACTATTGATGAAGTATCCTTGATATTTTTATTGTTTACTCCAATTCCCTTGAGTATCATTACTAAGGAAATCTCTTTGTAAAATACAAAACGCATTTTAGGATCTTATTTGCTCTCTAGAGCACAGAGTGGGATTGTATAAATTAAGTGGTGATTGTTCTGCGCCATTCGTTTAAGCCTGTCTCAGTTGCAATTCAGCTTAGGTTGGTGATCTTTTTAGTTAAGAGTAAAATTGCCTGGCATGAAACAATGGTAATCGTTGTTGCTTTGATTTTACATAGGTTCAAATAATTGTTGGCAACTCTGATTTGGATGGTTTATGTTTTACTTAATTATCAGGTTTGGGATGACATTCACTCTGGTAAAGTGGAGGAGAATAGCTCTCTGCTTTTAAGGTTTCTTGTCATTTCTTTTGCTGAACTGAAAAAATGGAGCTTCCACTACTGGTTTGCTTTTCCTGCTCTTCATCTCGATCCTCCTGCAAGGCTGATTAGTTTAAGGTCAGCATTGGAGTGTCTCAGTTCAGAAGAGGTATTGCGGTTTAGTCCAATTGTGTGAAGGTCTTTCGTAAGGACACTGTTGTTACTGTTCGTATATTTTCTGGTGCTTGCAGGTTAAGTCACTACAGACTGCGTGTAATGAGTGGCGTGGTGAAAGCTCAACAACAGGTTGGAGTACCCTTGGAGGATAGTTGATATTTTTGTGAACTACTGCATATTATGTTCATGACCTTATGCATTGTTTAATACTGCAGGAGTTCCTTTTTTCTTGGTATGTATTGCGTCGAATTCTCAGGTCACTATAAGGCCTCTCTCATTTTGGGGAGTAAGCCAGAAAGAAGGTTATAAGGTTTGTGATTGTATCCACCGACGATATTTCATGGGCTGATGATTGACACAGTGCAATATCATGTATAACTCAAATGTGGTCTAACTAGAAGCTTTTTGGGAGCAGGTCATATTTGGTTTTTATGACCCTTGTCATCTTCCTCGTAATCCGGGTTGGCCCCTCCGCAACTTCCTCATCTATATTTGTGCAAGACTTGGACTTAAAAAGGTTCAATTTTTATGCTATCGCGAAGCTCGTGGTTTGGCGGATTTGAAAGCATCTCTCATTGGTGAAGTTTTTGTCTCAGTTTCACAAGGTAGATTGATGGAACTTGTGTGACATGCCTTCTTCCTTATTGCCAGCTTTATTTTCAGCAAAAGCACTTTGGAACTGAAGCTAGGGCTGTATTTTTCTTCTTTCCTTTTTAAGGATGGAAGGATCCTCAAACTGTGCCTGTTGCTAGTGGATGGGAACTAAACAAAGGGTTGTCTGTTCCAAGATGTATTAGCCTTTTCACAACGATGGATCCGACAAGGTAGTTACTCTGTTAAAATGCTTGAAAGCAAAATGATCAATCACAAATTGTGTTCTTACTTACATTTGCTCTTTATTCTAGTTTAGCTATATCAGCTGCTGATTTGAACTTGAAGTTGATGAAGTGGCGTGCTCTACCATCGTTGATGCTTGATTCTTTGACGAGCTCAAGATGTCTCTTACTTGGTGCTGGTACCCTTGGATGCCAAGTTGCTCGTATGCTTATGGTCTGTTTAGATAAACAATTCATTTATAAATATCTGATTTGCTGAGGAATGTATGAGCTGATGACATTGTGCGAATATATACTTTTAGGCATGGGGTGTTCGTAAAATTACAATAGTTGATAGTGGCAAGGTTGCCATGTCAAATCCTCTCAGGCAGTCACTGTATACATTGGAGGACTGCCTGAATGGTGGTGAATTTAAGGCGGTAGCAGCAGCAAATAGTCTAAAGCGTATCCATCCAGCAGCGGTGAGTTTAGTTATGCAGTCATTTGAATTTTTCCCCCGGAAAGATCAGCTTGTATATTAGATGTTATATGCTTCTGCTTATCAGGAAGCTAATGGCGTTGTTATGGCTATCCCGATGCCCGGACACCCTTTCTCACCCGAAGAGGAGTCCTCTGTGCTTGAGGATTGTAAGCGCCTACATGATTTGGTTGAATCTCATGATGCTATCTTTTTGTTAACTGATACACGAGAGAGTCGATGGCTGCCTACTCTTCTTGGTTCTAGCGCAAATAAGGTTTATGTTTCTTATCATATCTTAAAAAAGTATGGTTTTCTTTTCTATGGTTTATGTTTCATTTCTTGCGTGAGTTTCTCTGTTTAACAGAATATCTCTATGCTAATTGTAAATTGTTCAATTGATGTTAATATCCGCCTTTTACAGATAACTATCACAGCAGCATTAGGTTTTGAGGAGTTCGTAGTTATGCGCCATGGAGCTGGTCCTTTTAGCAAGATTCCTGTTTCACATGTTGAAGCTATGAAGGATTTGTCTATTGAAACAGAATCGCAGCCGCTTACAAGAAAAGTTGATGAATCTAGATTAGGATGCTATTTCTGCATGGATGTGGTTGCTCCTATTGATGTAACTACTTCAAAAGACTGTCAGAAAAAAACTTTTTTGCTATGAACTTCAGTTGATCACTACTTTTTTTTTTTGTAGTCAACTACAAATCGTACTCTGGACCAGCAATGCACGGTTACGCGGCCCGGACTTGCTCCTATTGCATCATCCCTTGCAGTTGAAGTTCTTGTAGGAATGTTACATCATCCTGAAGGGTAAATGTTACATGTATGGGTTTTCATGGTTTGCTTTCACTTGGTGGAAGTGTCAGTGCTACAGGTCTGAAATTTTTTTAACTCATACAGGATATTTGCAGAAGCTGAGCTTTCTGATGCACCTGACCATCAAAAGGCTGAACAGCCTCTTGGGATCTTACCCCATCAAATCCGAGGTTCACTTTTCCAATTTTCTCAGACGACAAAGATTGGCTATGCTTCTTCATTCTGTACGGCTTGTAGCCCCACTGTGAGTCGATATTTTCCATACCTTATTCTTAGTCATTAAGTTTGCACCCTTCGTCCATTAGTTCATGTCTGTCTATGCTTTAATTTTCATTTATTTATTTTTGAACAGTCTATGCTTTAATTTAGGAATGCGCCATTGCCACCTCATTTTTTTTTGTTTTTACATTTTCATTACTTTTGCTTTGAAGTTCACCTTTACCTTTTTTGTGTAGAAGTGGTGGCAATGTAAAAATAGAAGTTGGCCATAGCCTGAATCCTTTGATTTGATTTTGGTTCTATGTCACATTCAGCTTTTGTCCTAAGTAGTTCTATTCTTACTTTCTTTGGCATTGCATCGTGTCGAAACATTGTTTGAACCCTTTTTTTTTTTTTTTTTTTTTGCTTAGCTGGTAAACAATAGGTTACACTGTTTGAGTAGCAGTCATGACCTCAGTTGTTTGGCTCATGGCAGAAAGACTGCTTTATGATATTTCCATAGTTTAGTCCTTCCTTTTAAATTGCTTTATAATAGTTTGGCCTTGTGGTACTTAGTGATCTAGTAATGTAGGATAAATAGTCTTCGGTTTTTAAAAGTTTACTTTAATATGACCAAGTAGGACCTCCTTTTCACTAAAACTAGTAAATTTGCTGGCAATTTACATGGGTTGTGTTGCAGTATATTTTTCTGGGAAAAAGGGTAACAAGAAAAAGGTCGAGTTTTTGCGGCAAATGTTTATTCTTATTTTTAAGTTTTAGACTTTTTGTATGCATCCTTGCTGTTTTCGTTTATCTTTGGAGGTATTTGTTTGTTGTTTTTTGGTTTTAACAGTTCTAAAATTGAATGTATGCAGGTGGTTTTAGAATATCAGAGAAGAGGGTTGGATTTTATTTTGGAAGCTGTGAACCATCCTACTTATTTGGAAGACCTGACTGGATTAACAGAGATGCACAAGTCAAGCAAGTCCTATGATGACTTGGTTTACGTATCAGATGAGAATGATGATGATATCGTTGTTATATGAGACTAAGTTAATATTACTTTCAACTTGTGCTTCTTATTATTTCGGCCGTTTAGGTGATAACGTGCTTTTCCTAGTAATGCTTACAGGAGAATGCATTTGGCTTGGGGACTACCCCTCTTCCCCCCCCCCCCCCTTCTTTTTCTTATCGTTAGGAAAATTGAAGGAGAAGAGAAAGGAAAGAAACCTCGTTGATTGACCTGTATTCTGTGTGCAACGTTTATAATTTTCAGCGAGCTAATGCAGATTTGCAAAACACCATTGTTTACTATTTAGTGAATTTTGGGAACTGGAGCACCTTTGGTCGCTTGTAATTCTAAGTCATAGAATTAGAACTTTTCTAAGGCGTCTTTCAAAACCTTTGTACTTGAACCGCAGTCTGAATCCGCGGTCGTTTTTGGTCTCTTTGGAAAGCTGTCTTGCATGAGAGGCACGAGATAATAAGAGAATGGTTGTTTTAGGTGCGAGCAAAACAAATCACAACTTAAAGATGTAACGTAACACAATTATTTTGGACGCTACTACATAAATTAGAACATAACGAAAGGATAGTAGTAATTTTCCATTTCCAATGGAGTCAATGACCCACCCTTCCTTGACTTTGGAATATGATGGAATAAAACAAAATGATCAAAAATGGAATAAAACAAAATGACTCATTAAGTTGGTTGCGTTTCTTATATTGTGAAGTAGTAGTTGATCGACACAATCTGACGCATATTTGGAATATGATGTAATAAAACAAAATGACTCACTAAGTTGGCTGAGTACTTCTTATATTGTGAGTAGCAGTTGATCGACACAGTCTGACGCATTATTATAGGTCATCGACACAGTCTGACGCATTATTATAGGTCATCGGGAAACAACCTGTATGTTTCTAACATATAGGGATGATTGCGTACATCTAACCTCACCGCAAAGGGGTGCGGTGACGCGTGACGCGCGACACGTGGCAGCAAGGGAAGGGTGGTGAGGCTAGACACGTGGCATCAAGGGAGGGTGGTGAGGCTAGATAAGGTGACCCTCATCTAGTCTCACCACCCTTCCCTTGCTGCCACGTGTCGCGTAGTCACAAAAAGGAGGGGAGTAGAGGTGAGGAGATCCCAACCCCTAACTTTCCACCACTCCTGAGACGAATGCCGAGGATTGAGTCAGCAGTTAAATAATTATTTTTTGTTGAACTGGTTATTTGTGATTTACGGTCAAGAAACGGAATGAGTCAGCAGATACAATCTTGGATGTTGATTGTTGAGGATAGGCCTAACAGCTGCGACTTGGGATCTGACAATTGAATTTCGTATGAAAAAGAAAGGAAGGAAAACGACAAAGAAAAAGCGTGATTGATCGTGCTCATGCCCAAAGCTTGCTAACTCAACTGGTCTCTAGTATGCTAAAACTTTTATTCACGCGAATGATAAACACCCTTGGTCATGAATCAAAATTACCTTTTCATTTATATATTTTTCTCATTTCTTAGTAATTTAATTTTGTTTATGATATCCTTGACCATGGAGTTTTTTGAGATTTACCTTAAGCAAATGGAAATACAACTACATTACTCTAAGGCAATAGAGTAATGTTGCTGTTGCTGTTTTGTTAATTTCAGGAACACTTTGGCATCACTCTTTTCATTTAGTGATTCTCATTTCCCTGATCATAGAGGTTGCTTACCTCATGAATAGACCACCCTTGTGGCCTGCGGCAGGCAAAATTAGGTTCATGCAACGTGCCAATGGCAGATTGGGTAAGTTTTATTCTCTTTTCATGCTGAATTTCAAATTAAAATGCACTTACAAAGTAATTGTATTTCAATCTGGAAACTGGAACAGTTGGCACATTGGCTCCTAAAAAAGGAGCAGATGATGTATTTGAAGAAAGTACCCTATCAAGAATTGAGGCTGAATCTGACCCCATTGTTGCTTTCAGCAGGCCTCCGCCACTTCCGCCTGTTTTTAGTCCAATTGTTGCCTTTACATTGTTGGACTCATGGTTGAAACACGAGAAGGAAGATAATTGACACCGCTGTTTAAGTCTAGTTTCTTTTCTGATCTGTAGTGAATAGCTACCTACTTTTGGACAAATAAATGTATATGCTTCCAGTGAATATGTTTTTGGTGCTGGTAGTCTTTCCAAGCATGAAATGGATAATATATTAGAATCAAGTGCTTTCACATATGTAAAATATTTGCTATCTGTTGCAACAGTTTGAATGCTAGGCCCGAAATCCCGATTGCTAAACTCCATAATCTGGTATACCATGCTAGGATTGGCTTCACAATAGGCCTTAATAAGATATTGTAAATCTTCAGCAGCAGCTGAAATATGACATGGGGACTCTTCAAGAATCCTGTGTTATCCAGAAATTCTACATTAGTAGCATAAATTGATTATAGTACATAGTTAGTAAGCCTTACTGATGCAAGTAAATTTTCTTACTTTCTGTTGCTTCTGGGAAGGCATCAAATAATGAATTAACAATCTTCAGTAGAGCCTGAAAAGTAAATAGGAGAACATGGGGTTGTGAGTAATTAGATTTATTTTTTTGTTCAATGCATATATTTGAAAGAAAGTACCAGTGCTAAGCTCCCAGGTTTAATTGGTGACTCAATATGAGCTTTGATGTTCCTGCACAAGGTACGTAGTATCATGCGTTTTCTCATTCAATTTGATTATCAATTGGAAAATACATTTAAGATTCTTGTAGTACTTGATGAGCAATCTTTCTCCTTCATTGCATAACTCAAAATAGCTGCAGCCCCTAGTGAAAGGGATCTGACTTTTCTTCCAATCTATGGCAGCAAAATGTAGCTGGTTAAATGTTTCTTAATGGAAATGTATCCTTTTGCTTAAAGCTTTAGTATATATGAATATGGAGATATAGATTACCCAAATGCCAGTACACAGTAGCGATATTGCCAGTTCCCTCGCAAATAGTTTCTACACAGAATGCAACATTCTGACCCATAGATGCTGTAAGCTGCTCAAGAAAGATCAGTACTTCCTGCATTTATTTGTAAAAGCATGTTCAAGAAAACAATAGGGATAAGTTATGGTGATTTTGTCTCAATAAAACAAAGCCAGCTACCTTTTTCCCTTTGAATGGTCTAGGGAAGGTGTAATCCTCAAATAAACAATCTTCAGATAAGAGCCCTTTGATCTGTTCCAAGTTCTTATCATTGATATCTATATAGTACTGCATAATTATGTCAGATGGATATGATGGATTTATGTTGACATCAGAGCCTATTTTCCCCCATGCAGTGTTACTCTTGTGCTTCTTATGTAACATCAACCTAGGCAACTTCTTCCACTGAAACCCCTTGGTATCATCCTCTTGATACATAGCCTTTCGTGGTGATAACAGCGGACAAAGCGTGCGCTGTGGCACAGAATAGAATTTTATCTGTTTACTGGCTTGCCCTGCTGAAACCATAGGAGCAGCCATTGAGAAAGATTATGGCTTGAAGAAGGGTGGGAGGTGTTGTGCTTTAACATGGCTACTAATTATATTAAGCCTGTAGCATGAAGTGTTACTTTCTATTACTTGTGACCTGAGAAAAGGCATCAATTCTCGATTCTCTGCCTTGTAGTTCCCAACCTTTGATGTTTCTCTGCCTTCAATAACAGTTAAAGAATATGTTTTGTGCATTGGATTTTAACAAGCAACTTTTACTGCTAGAAAAATGTGGTCATTGGAACCTTGGAGATGTTTAATAGCTAACTCTACACCCACCGTTTATGTGTATTAACCGTAGTAAAAGGACGTTCTTGGTGCACTATGCTCCCGAGTTTGTGCAGGGTCTAAGGAGGGGCTGAGTCGCTTCGTGATCTGATGTACGCAGCCATACCCTACACTTAGGTGCAAGATGCTGTTTCTGCGGTTTGAACTGTGACGTCCTTACCCTACACTTTGTGCAAGAGATGGTTTCTGTCGTTTTGCAAGAGGTGGTTTCTGTCGTAGCGGGGAAGGGGCCGTATCGTTTTGCGATCTGATATACGCAGTCTTATCCTACACTTTGTGCAAGAGGTGGTTTCTGTCGTTTGAACCCGTGACGTCAAGGTCACAAAACAACAACTTTACAAGTTAGTTCCAAACCCGTCCTCATGTGTTAACTGTTGTGTGGGTTCTAAAACATCATTAGTTTCGGCTACTTCTTGAATTTTGTGGGTGAGGGGCAAAACCCAGGATACAACCAGGTTCATGTGCACTTGGCGTATCTCTTTTCAGGTCTTACTCAAAGACGCATATTATAATTATATTTAAGAGCACTATGTACTCGAATGAGATCCTCTAACCCCCTCCCCGTGACCGTCCACGTGACCGCCCGCCACGTGGCAGTGGGGAGGGGTGGTGAGGCTGGATACGGATGACCCTCATCCAGCCTCACCACTCCCTTTACTGCCACGTGGCGGGCGGTCGCAAAGGGGGTGAGGGAGTGGGGGGTCAGGCGATCCTGACCCCTATGTAATACTTATGTCTATCAATAAGTGCATACACCCAACATTCCGCAGAAAAATGGATGATAGACGGCTAGATTATAATCTAGAATGTTTAGGCTTGCTCTTTGATCAATTACTCATTCAGAACTGTCTTATCTTTATTTGCTTGTGACAAGGATAATTTTAAAATAGTTACTATCATTTAATAAGTTTATTATAATAAGTAAGAATATATAGACCACGTAAGAAAAAAAAATGCTCTACTAATGAATTGGGAGTTAAAATATAAGGCAAAATATAAGGTCTCCAATCACGCGATGGCATGTGTACAAAAGAGTTTTTTTTGAAAAAGGGAAAAAAATAAATAGCGGATCCTTTTGTATACGTGGCGCCGCGTGATTAGAAACCTCATATTTTGCTTCATATAAGGCCTCCTCAGATCTCATCCATGAAGTCTCATCCATGAAGGAGGTAACAAAAGTTGGACACAGTAATTTAAGTCAAATCTGTTATTTAAATCACAATGTAATTTTTTTATTTTTAAACGGAGATTTTCTGATACATATTTACTATATCGATGAATTGCCCTGTAAAGTATTCGTATCGATGACTAAAACGGGTGGGTATCTCCTAACCCCACTTTCCTCATCCACTTTGTGACCACGCGACACGTGGCAGCAAAGAGGGATGGTGAGACTAGATGCGGGTGACCTTCATCTAGCCTCACCACCCTCCCTTGCTGCCACGTGTCACGCGGTCACGCGTCACCGCACCCCATTTGCGGTGAGGGGATCCTATCCCGACTAAAACCAATAACTTCAGGCTGAATAAGATACCGCACGTGCGTACTGTTTAAATTGTGAGTTAGACTATTGCGTGTCAATTATCACCCATCTCCCTTTTCGCTATACCTCCTACAAAAGTTGAATACTTATAAAGTAATGTAATTTTAACGAAAATATATATTTTATTACCTACACAAAATATACTTTTCGATGTGTGTTTTTAATGAAGTTATGTAATTTAGTTTACCACTTAAATGTCTTATTTAGATATATAACTTTAATAATAAATCTTATCTGTCATTTTCTTTACACAAATATGCGAAGGAAACGATAAATAATAATCGTTTTGTCAACTATAATTCAGTTACTTAAAAAAGAGGATTTAGGCATCTTCAGTTCATATTATGAAATCCAACAATGTTAGATTCTCCGGGGGAAAAAGAAAACGTCGAGAATGTTTGGGTCTGGGGTTATGTGCTTCAACAAACTTAGTAATATTCAGTTGATAAGTGAGAATATAATAAAGTAACAAGCTTGCTCTACCAGATGAAGACAAGTAACGTGACTTATACTTAGCCATAATCCTTGCCATATAAGTCTAGACCTAAAGTTGAATTTAATTTTGTAATAAAAAAACTGACAAGACAACTATTAAGGGATTGTGAAAAGAAAAAGATAAATACGGTTACAAAATAAGTTGAATAAGAACAAACAATAAAACTAAAACTAAAAAAATAAAAAAAAAAAGGTAATAAAAAGTTGAATACGCTATTTAGAATTAGAATGACGTATTAAACGTATTCTTGTATCGTCATTCAAAATAGTGTCTTAGGACACTTAAAACGCTATTCAAAATAATGATAACTATTTGCCTACCTGTTACCATCATCCGACCTTAAAGATAACTTTTACTGTTGTTGACATACACCAACTATGTTGGTTATTGTCGTGTGTGCTCATACATATATAGTGAATTACACTATGTTGAGAAACCGATTTTGACAAATTTTTGAGGATGGAAGGGTACATCATTTGTAGTGACTAGTAAGAGCAAATACCTACATCAGTTGGTGCAACTTAACTACGTTAATGTAAGCCAAGCATAGAAGTAATTGTTTCCACATGGTAGTTTTCGATCATAAGGCTTTCTATTGTTAATGTGCCATTATCAAAGATATAGTTCGTTTAGAACTCCTTAGATTACTTGTATAAGTGGGAACATCATCGGCTAAACATGACTGCACATACACCTTAAATGATGCTACTCGCTTCGCTATATTGTAGCGGATGAGATAAGAGGAGGCTTATTATGAGGCAAAATATGAGGTCTCCAATCACGCAACGCCACGTGTACAAAAGGGCCCGCTATTTACTTTTTTACTTTTTCAAAAAAAAGACTCTTTTGTACACGTGGCGTCGCGTGATTGGAGACCTCATAACAGTCCTCCTCAGATCTCATCTGATATTGTAGCATTTCTTTTTCAAATTCCCCCCCCCCCCCCCCCCCCCCAAAAAAAAAAAAAAAAAAAAACCACACTGTACAAATAACAAGAGATTCACATAATAAGGGCAAATAATTAGGCAACAGAGACAACCTGAGGCTGCTACAAGAATTTGACTTCAAACTTTGAGTCCTATTATTAGTCCTCATCTTCCTGAACTCCAGTTTCATCTCCAATGTCTTCAAGCAATTTTTCTACATCCTCTCCCAACTCCATTAGCCTTGTACTAAGTTTCTCTACCTTATTCTGTTCTTGACCAAGACAGACAAGCAAATCGTTCAATTCAGCTTCACTTTCCTTCAGAGCCTCTTCTCTAGCTTCTGCCTTCAGGGCCTCCACATCTGGCCCGGAGACGCCTCCCCGGCTTCTCAGATATTTAAGTTCCTTTTCCAGATGGGAGTTTGTTTGCTCCAAGCTATTATAGGCATCAGACAGAGCTTTCAAATCAACTTCTGTTTTTGCTGCCAAATTCCGATAGGTTAAAGCCTCAGACTCAATCTTGGCTTTCTCAGCCCTCAGCATCTCTAGTCTTTTAGATGACTCTTCAACGTCTCTTTTGAGTCTCTCCACCTGGACTTCTGATCCTGGACTAGGTGTATGCTTGATCTGAAACGAACCACTTCCACCAGTCCTTGACATCTCCCGAACTAATATTGCATTTCGGGTTGAAAGGTCCTTCCACAGGCAAAGTAAACAAGATTAACTTCTATAAGCACCGAGAGATGAGAGAATAAGAAACATCATGCAACAGTAACAGCAGAATGCAAATTTCCAAAACAACTGACAGCATAGTGATTGTTGGCAGTTGCCACACTAAAATTCAAGTGTACCACAATTTTTGCTTAATTGCAGCACCAAAGACACACTAAAAGCATGCAAACAGAACGACTGTTTATTTAAATTTCACACTTAAGCCCACCAGGAAGACAACTACTTCACAGCAGTGACAATGCCTATAAGTTTAAGGGCAGAAAAATATTAGCTGAGGTAGAAAAAAGAATGAAGGCAAGAATAATAGTAGAGAAACATGAACATATTTACATAGATACTGTAATCAAAGGTAGATAAATCTTGTGTCAGAAAAAGATGAAACACATATATTGAGTAGAGAATAAGAAGCATCAACTGAATAAAAAGTCAATTTTGCAGTCCGCACAGTTAAAATACCTGCATCTCCAGGCATTGCTTCTCGACAAACGGCTTCAGCCGCTTGATATAGTCACTGTCACTCTCCCCATGTATCTGTTCTAGTTCTGCAGGCAACACTGTCACCTGGCTCTTGGAATGGCTATAAATATCAACAATCTCATCTCTTATAGCAGACTCCAAATGTTTGAGAAATTCAATAAACTCAGAACTAAATGTATATAAGCTAACAGGATGGTCATTCTTCAGATCAGTGACCTCATTTTCATCTACATCTTTGATCTCAGCCATGCTAGCAGCAGTAGATCTAGTGAGTTCACTACGAGACAGTGGATTGATAGATGTAGCAGGAAAAAAATTATGCATCTCATCAAAATTTGAAAAGTACACTGTCAAACCAATTTTTTCGCCAATGGTGTCGGCTATGCTCAAAGCATCCTTTCCGCTTTCAGATGATCTATTATATACTACAGTCTCTCCCAACAAAGCAGCAGCCAAACCCCTTACACATACAGTTGTGCATGGATTCATAACCAACTCAAGTAAATAAGTTAAATGGGGACGTGACTCAAGAAAGCACTGCACTGCACTTGAACAATCAGAGAGCCAAACAACAAGCAGCTTCAGGATAATCAATTGAACATAGGCATTTCCATATCCACCTGATTTCCCGTCCTTATACTTTGCAGAGGAGGAAAGAGCCAAATACTTGATCATCCTGTGCATTAGTGGTTCTTCACCTCCTAATGAAGGCACAGAAGCTGCAAGTTCAATCCTCAGTACCTGCATTGTTTGTGGATCAGAATGAGCTAGCATAAGGTTGGATAACCTGTGATGTTACTGGCAAGAATGACCACAATCGCTCCCCCCCCCCCCCCCCTTCTCACCTCCCCACTCCTGCCCAGCTGTGCAATACTCGGGAAATAGAGACCAACAAAATACAACGAAAAGGAAAGGAGGGAAATTCAATTCCAACAGTAAACTGATAAAAGTTTAAAGGTCAGAAACAAACTGCTTACGGCTTACCCTTTCTTTGCATTGTATATTATCCTTGAGCACATGAGAAAGAACACTGGCAGCTCTGCAGCAAGTCTGATTCACACCAAAAAGAAATGTAAAGTGGCAAGAAAAGAAATGAAGACCAGCGATGAAAGAAAATAGATATTGTAGTCGATACTGCATTTCATACAACCGTATGGATTTCACAAAATTGATGTTAAACTTAAAGAGTTCAAAAGATGAAGATATACTGTTGTGTCATGAAAAAACTTCAAGATAAAACCATGAAGCCAGACCATAGTCATCAAAGTCAAACCTTTATGACATGCACAAATTATAAAGAAACATTTGCAGCACTTGCTTTCCTAAATAGGAGTTTTGAAGGTATTTAACAACTTGATTTCTCCAATTTATTATATGTCATGTGAACTATCAACCCTCAAACATAAATGTAAAAGTTAAGGAGCCATAATTGACTTGAGGAGCAAAGATCCAACTTCATTGGCAGTGTGCAGTATAACGTACAAAAAGACGAGGACAGTGAACCTTCCCACAAAATACAAACGTTATATTAAAAAAGCATAATCTGCATATTATGGTAACTGCAGTAACAAGTAAAGAAGTTTCAAGTCTTCATAAAGCATCGCAAACAGAAATATGTATAAAACCCAATAAGATTCTACACTTTTTTTCTGATTGTATGTAATAAAGTAACAAACGGAAAACCTTTCATGACGCCAACTCCAAGTGATCACCAGCAAGAACTAAGGATGTATTCCTTTAATGATTATAATCATGATTTAAATCAACATACATTTCCAGGGGAAAGCTTTAACTCACTTTTTCCTCTCATACTTTTTCATCATATAAAAAAACAACATTCATGCATTATTTGTAAAAACCAATTATCTTATATTAAAGAGCGCATTGCAAGAATTAGCTTGGTTGACATATTACACATTTTATACTATCCATATTGGTATTTATCGCATCAAATTAACTGAGTCTATTATTTGAAATAAATATAATATAAACACTGATTTAAGTTAGATGAACCAAATCATAATTAAATCGTCTCGCAAAAGGAAAGCATCAAGAGAAACAATATGATACGGGCATGCCTTAGCTCTCAAACAAAAAGTAAATGGACATAAAAATTCCAGCAATCAACAAACTCTGCAGAATGTAGATTCATGTTGATCTAAAGGAGTACTTAGTCCAACTCTTACTCTGAAAAGTAAACTATGATACATAAGGCTTAAAATCTTGAAGTGAAACAAAAAGAAAATATACCTCAAGGTCACCGTCACTCTCACTGATAGTCAGACCATGTAAAAGCATACTGCAAAAAAGGGAAACGTGGTACTTCAGTTTCTTTTTTTGTTTTTTGTTTTCTTAACATGACGATTCTCCTGTTCAAAACCACTAAAAGACCACCCGGGGGGGGGGGGAATAAATTTCCTTTTTCATATGTTTGTTTCCATTGGTTAATTTACGATTAGAAGTGCTTCATAAATAATCAGACAGAAAGAAATATATTGGTGGGTGGCGAAAGAAAATATGGTAACTACCTTCCAAATGACATGTGAACATCCTCCTCAACTGCAGCAAGACTCATCGCTTGAGGTTGTGGGATTAAGGTGGATGCCAACATTGTCTGGCCATCAGGATTTTTCTGCATCCAATCCAGCACATCTCATACTTAAATTGTTATTCTTGCATACTTAACAAAGTACAAAGCAATAAAACATTAACCGAACGAGTAAAAAGCAGAGAGAAGAACAGATTAAAATTGATTATCAAAAGAGAACAATGAAAACCAATCAAAAAGATTTGACAGACACAAACCTCACAAAAGCTTTTAAAAACATAATCTGCTGCTATGAATTCTTGAGTACTGGAACTGCGTAAGATAATTCTGAGGATAGAATTAAGAGCAGGCTCCATGCGTGGTTCCTCTCCAAGCATCTTGCTTGCAAGGGAATCGCAATTCTGGGGGTGACCTCTGATAAGGTCTCCAACACATCGAAGTGCCTTGAAGAGGTAAGATTCAATAAAGACCATAAAGAAATTCACAAAAGCAATACTTTAAATTTGAAGAGTACGAAGAGAATTGAATCATACAACTTAGCGTACAGCTCAGATGAAAATAAGTAACACACCATTTTTTTCTGTCTAAAGCAGCTGTAACTCTCTTACCGCACAACGGACAGCAAGAGGAGCCCATTGGCTTTCCACTCCCAGCATCAGTAGATGTTCCAAAATTTTCTTCTATAATTGATCAGATATATAAGTTAGGAAGACATGGTTAAAGTAAAGAAGAAATCTATAACAAGAGAGGCCAACCTGAACCAGGACTGTTTTATTTGTCACACTATTCGAGTCTTGTGCAAAATCAGCCTCTGGACCAGCCATTATTAGCAAATGAATTGTCTCCAAAAAGCTGAGTGTATTTATTGTCTACTGGCAATCAATCAGTCAGATGAGTTTGAAAAATAAAATAAGCAAGGCTATGACAACACATTCACAAGAAGAAAATCACAGATTCAAAGGCAGTACCACTGGTTTAATTATTCAAGGGGAGATAATCGAACAGAATCAGGTGAGCATCGAACCTTTTGCTGGGTAAACTTGTTGGTACTTCCTCGAAGCCTTAGAATGGGTAACAAAGGGTCAAATCCAACCGTCTCCCTTAGCAATATCTAGAAAAGATCCAAACCTCTTAGGGCAAAAGTAAAGTAGGTCTACTCAAAAACAACCACCACATGTTCCCAACATAAGAAGGGGGTAAGGGTGGGGGGCAAAACCTGATTTGAAGTGTTGTTGTGTATGAGATTATTCAACAATTCAAGGCAGTCCTGTAAATTGCAGAAACAGAAAAATCATGACACTTCTATGTTTTGCTCAACATCATAGAGTCTACTTCGCTTCCTTTAAACTCCACCATGTGAGGTTGACCATGCAGAATCATTTAGCCGTTTCTCGGTATAGAGGATAATAACTCGGTTATTAGCTCATGTTTTAAGGAAAGAAATAAATGGGTGCTGAAGGAAGACCAGAAGCCATTCCGTTCTTAGAGTAAGCAGCAGGCAATTACACATTTCTTTGTATTCATAGAGAGTGATAAAATATGTTGACAGCCTATATAGAAAGGAAGAAAATAAGTAGAAAGTGACTAATAAACATTACAAGGCAAGTAGATATCTGGGATACAACAGAATCTACAATATCAGGATATGCAGGCACTCCTGGTCCTTATTTAGAAAAAGTTGGACAAAAACAACCTACTCTCAACTAGAAAGCACACAGACAGAAAAATAGGGCTTCTATGCAAGGTTTGAGTTATGCAATCAAGGGCAGAATTGCATTGACTTGGAAGACACGAAGAAATACTGTGTAAACAAAGATTGCGAAAACGATACAGGTGTACCACAGATGAAAAATGTAGCAATCGTCACAACAAAGATTCGTGTAATAACTGCCCTATTGCATTGCTTGTCCACTTTGTAACAGACAAACAACCTATTTAATTGCTTGTTCACCTTGTACCAGAAAAACACCCTATCCCACTGCTTATGTACTTTGTACTAGTCAGGCAATATACAAAAGTGTTTGGAACATAGTAAAGAGCTTTTTCTAGAGAACTGTCCTATTCCATTGCTTGTCCACTTTGTAACAGACAAACAACCTATTTAATTGCTTGTTCACCTTGTACCAGGACAACGCCCTATTGCATTGCTTGTGTACTTTGTACTAGTCAGGAAATATACAGAAGTGTCTGGAACATAGTAAACAGCTTTTTCTAGAGAAAAGCAGTCAAATATGGTAGGATATCTTCACTAGAGAGATGTTTAATAGAGCTCATGAATTAGAAACATTCAAGTGTAAGACACAAGTTTTGGCATCCTAATCAACTACGATGTTAAAAATTTGAAGCTAGGACATAGCTAATAAAAACCATTGCTGCAGAAAGACTAAGTGTAAAGATCGTGTAGTTGCAAAATGTTACAGAAGCCACCGTCTGAGAAGAGATTATTGAGAGAAATCTAGGATCAAAACACCTGCACAACTACGCCTCCTTCAGATCCTCCTTCCTCTTTGATAATGCCAAAAATCTTCTCAAAAGCACCTTCAAACACAACTATTTTTTGAATTTCCTATAAGTTTGCACAAAATTAGATAACAGAAAGACCAAGTCATTCAATAATATCTGGATGTCAAAAATTTTCTGCAGACAGAGAAAATAGAAAGAAGTAAACCTCACCTCAGCATCACGTGTTAAGTAGTTCAGAAGTAGCAAAGCCTCATTACGTATAACCTTCAAAGCATACCATTTTCAGGACTAGACAACAGGAAACAGTTAATATAGTTCAAACAAAAAGTGAGTTCATTGAAATTACTGTCATACCTCTCGATCCATAAGCATATCCATAAGCCCAGAAATAGCCCGAGGAATAGTCAAAATTGCCTCCTGCAGCCTGTAAAAAGAGTTTGGCAGACTTTCTGAAATGATTTTTTTTTCCTGAAATGAAAGGTGAGACGGTAGCAAATAAAAAGGACAAATGAGGGAAAAGAATTACCTGCCAAGAGAATTAGTTAGAAGGGCAGTCAAAGTTTGAAGTGCGTAATAACGCACATAGAAATCATCCTCTGACTGATAGGATACTAGTTAGCAACATTAATAAATGATAAATACATCAACAAAACTGAGCAGATTGAATTCCTACCAATAAGTTTAAAAGCAGAGAAATGTTCTCAACTTCTGCAGAGAGGAGATCACTGTTCATTAAAGCGGGCTGAACCTCATTCTTTGGACCTTTAACATGATCAAGGGGAGTTAAGGCACACATAAGAGTTTCCAAAGCTCCCCGAACCTTCAAACAAGGACAATTGCGGATATTAGCAATTCAATTCTGACCATGTTTAATATAAGACAAAACATAGCCAAAAGAACTGGAGATTGCAACATCTCAATGACAGTCTCAGTGCTCTAAAGTATAGAATAATTAGTTAAATGGTTGTGTTGCTTTATATTCTTTAGCAGAATAATTAGTTTTGGTTTGCTTAGGTAGCCAACACACTTCATAGTAGACATCTTTAAAATCAGTCTTGGTAATAAAACTTAGCATAAGCCCCTTTAGGTAAAAGAAGTTGGAGTGTTCTAATGGCATAGCAAAATCAGGTCATAATTTGACCTTGTACTAGTGTAAGAGTAATGCCTAGAACTATTCTCTTCATTTCTGGTTTGTTCTTTCTCTTTGGTCTACAGTATAAAGAGTCCATTACGTTTCTTAGCACTGTCAATCAGCTCTCCCATAGTTCTCTCCTGAAAACAGCATTCAGAAGATGAGAACCATGTGAAACAGTTGTTATCTTGAGTTATTCTTCCTATTGATAAAAGATTAAAGCTTAGACAAGATACATCCAGTACATCATACAAAAACAGTTTGTTAGTCAGTATAGCTACTAACTTTCCCACAACTTGTAGATTTAGATCATTTGCAATCTAGACAGTTTTAGGAACTGTAAAGGATTCACAATATAATAAAAGATATTTGTTACGTGTCATGTGATCAGAAGTCCTAAAATCAATAATTCAGGAATGTATCTTACTCTTTGATATGTTATCTAAGCTTGCCATTGTAGCTTAAATGGATGGTTGTGTGGAAGAAGTTCCATTTTGTTGTTGGCTTATTAGATGAAATAGTGTTTCAATTTGATTTTGTGTAAAAAGTCATGATGGTCAATGTATTGGTCTTGTGTTGCCACAACTGCTTACTGCGTTGGCAGTATGTGGTCTTGATGATCTCCAGGAGTTGTTGGTTGGCCTTCCTTTTTTCTGGCTTCCCATGCAGTTTCCAACATTCCTCAATCAAATGACCTGTTTTCTTGCAATACCTACAAATTGGCCTCTTATTTTAGCCGGGAGTTACTCCCCTTTTGGTCACCCAAAAAGGTTGAAAGTTAGAACTAGCAGGTTGAGGTATCGCCTACTCAGTTTGAAGTTTTTCTGTCATTAAAGTTGACCATTCAGTGAGAAGAGTAGGAAGTGTCTCCATAAGTTTATTTCTACTCTCCTCATGTGATCATGTCTAATGCTATAGAAAGTAGTTTTGAAACTTGGCAATGGTTTAGTGCCAAGTATTCTGCTCCATACAGTAGCAAAATCTTTGCGTAACCCTGTGAGGAGTCTGAATACTATTTTTGTTTCAGTAATGTTCTTAAGCGGTTGGTCATCAGCTACATATGTCCAAATGTGGGTTGCAAATATGTCAATCTATTGCTAGATTTTGGTCAGAGAAGTGTATTATTTACTAACAGGTAAATCCTCTTGTTTGATGTCTTGAAGTTGTGCCTTCAAATTCATAGAATTCAGAGGTGTTGTCCTTCTTATAATACATCTCCTTTGATGCTGACCAAATCTCAGCATCAGTGGAGTAAAGTATGAAATTATCACTGGTATCAGGGGTCATTAACCCCATTAACCAGGACATGATCATTGAATTTTCTGATTTCTAAGTTCTAAACCTTTAATCTATAGGAACAGGAGTGATAATATCTCCAAAGAGACAATCCTCCTCGTCTCTCCTAGTAACAAGTATTTCAACTATCCTGCTCCAAAATAGGTAGTTGTTACCTACAAGTTTATGGTTAGTAATCATGATGGAGCTCCATCAAAAATGGATGAGGCATTAGACCCTGCCCCTGAATTTAAGGATGGAAGCTGCCTTTGTTTCTCCAGATTTGATGTCTATAGAAATTTAATGTTCAGAAGAATTAAATAAGAGTATAAGAATTAAGAGCACAGTTGAGGTG
Organism: Eustoma russellianum; assembly: GCA_036186865.1. Taxonomy (NCBI): domain Eukaryota; kingdom Viridiplantae; phylum Streptophyta; class Magnoliopsida; order Gentianales; family Gentianaceae; genus Eustoma; species Eustoma russellianum. Next base: position 34,588,827 of record AP025061.1, read on the forward strand.
AAATAATCTTGGACTGAAATTGTGAATTCCAAATTACATTCAATGCTTTACAGAGTGTCTACATAAAAATATTAGCCAACGGCTAATTCTTCCTAACAGTAATATTTACTGTACATGGCTATAATGTTCCATACTACTACAACCCGAACAACTACATATACACCTATGATACTTATACACAATTACACTTTATGTCTAGAATTTCTACAATGTCCCTTTTGGATGAATAGTATGGTTATATCAGGACTCTAATACTATATAGAAAGATGAAGGAATAATATTGGATCATTCTAGTTCAAAGGTATACAAGTTTGGTTTTTATATAGACAAATTACAAAGCCTCACGTGGCTGGGGATTTTTAACGGCTAGAAGGTCCATTGTCTAACAGCTAGTTTGTGGTTTAACGGCTATACTGCTAGGACTCCTTCAGTCAATATTTTGGTGGCCTCTTGGAGTGTATATCTGTGTGTATTACATATGTATTTTTGGGTGCATTTTTGTAGTTCCTGTATATGATGTTTGTGATCAATATATGTATAAGGTGCGTATGTACAGTATGTGTCTATAGTGTATTTCTACATACATAAAGGCTCCCAATTAGTCTAAAAACATATAACCACGTGCGAAACATGGAAGATTGCAACTAAAAACATTCATTCAATCTAACGAAATAATCAGAACATACAAGCATTAGGTGAAATAGATAATGCAAAATTGGCCTACCAATCTTCCAGTTGTATAACAGAAAAGTAAAATACACAACACACATATATACACACACAGATATATGTGTGTGTATGCACACGTATATAAGTCTGTATAACTTAAATCATATGAGAATTGTGTACCACGGATCAATTTTTCCTTTAAAAACCTTTCCTCAATGGAGTAGAATTGGTTTATTCAGGTCTTTGATTTTTACAGTAACAAGGGCACAGGAATAAGGCATAAACAGACAAAATAAATTAATTCATTATTATGAAAGAAAAGCCTCAAACCATTTCAACAGCATCCCTTTCCTCCTTTATGACTTTTAAAAGCACTTGGAAGCCTGCAGAAAATCAAACCACAGGAAAGAGTTCCAGAATGTGGAAGATACTACTGTAGAAGGGAGATGCAAAACTACCTCTTGTTCCAAAAGCTAACTGTGCAGCATGACTTTCAGTTACAACAGATTGAAGTTCAACCATGGCAGTACTTCTGTCCTCAGCTACTACACCATCACTAATACGGTCAAGTAGACGTTCAACATAACTGTTGACATAACCAGTATTTTAGTAGCATGGATCATGATACAAAAGGTGCTGCTAGAAGTAGCTAAGAAAAGACATGTAAACCAGATAACCTGACCATACACATGACCAAACACCAAAAAGTGTTGTGAAACACTAGTTATAATATCAAAGCCCATATACATGATCAAACATCAAAAAGAGTTGTGAAACACTAGTTATAGTATCAAAGTTAACTTATTTTCTTTAGGTTATTTATGTCATTTCATAGATTGTCAACCAACCAACCAACTCAAACTCAAGTAGCAGATGAAGCCTCTTAGAGACCCAAAAAAATTGGAGCTAGTTGAGTGGAAACAACATTAAGCTACTCCACAAGAGTGATTATATATATGGATATAATACGGCAGACCTACTACCGAACTAGTCAGTGTTGGCTACGTGCAATATAATTTCAAGAAGCAGGTAAAACTTGTGGTCAGCAACACTTTCGATAGTAACTGGACATTGCAGTGTAAATATATGAAAACAAAAGTCTATCTTGATTACAGATGAACCTCTTAAACCAAATGATGATCATCCAGGTGTAACTTCCTTTTCTTGGGTGGAATGGATTCTCTACACACCTACCTCATAGGACTAGTCCAGTTTCTAGAGCATTTCTACACGAGTTGGCAGCTGAACTAATTCCAATACTAGTATACAGGAAAACAGCAGAAATAGCTAGAAAATGAGACAAAGGATATTGAACTGACAAGAAGTGATTACTAACCTGTCCTCACTGGAATCAGAATTGCTGTTTCGAAGTACACGCCCAACATAACCCTGCACAACAACAACAAAATTAAGCTGATCACACTGCACAAATTTGTAAAAACGCACTACTAGTCAACAAAAACATTCTTACATACCCAATCTATTTAGCTCTTCCTCTCCCTCTCCACCTGAAATGCAAACAGTTACATAGGAAAAGAAATAAGCGATCACCTGGTACTTCGAGACTATATTCATCTTGCCGTCCAATAATCACAAGATTGAGTTTCTGCAACAAACTTTCACCAAAGGAGAAATATAATAGCCAAAATCAGACCTTGAGAAAACGACATAAATCCTTTAGCTAGAAAAATGCGACAGAGAGCTCATATGATGCTTGTTGTAACAGCAGACAATGGGGAATATATATAATTTCACTTTCTTTTTCCAAATGAAAAAGAAGCTAATAAACCCATAAACTAAAATTAAGCACTAGCAAATTGGACAGGAAAAAAGAAACACGAGTAAAAGAGCCCTAATTCTTGGTATCAAGAAATTACCTGGGTTTCTGCAAGATTCAGCCGGAGAGTAAGTGCGAACAGAAGATGCGGAGACTTTCAACGCTCTTTTCCGAGTAATTTTAATAAAACGATCCTTTCTTCGGAAAAAAAAAAATTTACCTTTAGGTGCCGTTTGGTTGGCAATTTGGAATCGGAATTAGAATCGGAATGTGTATGATAAGAAATGGATTTGGAGGATATGGATCTGGGGTTAAAAGTGATAGTTGTTTGATATTAAAGTGAGAATGAGAATAGTGACTGGTCAGAATAGTGGTCGGCGGCGGCGGACCGGCGGTGGCCGGCGTCGTTGACCGGCGGCTATCCATTCCTCTATTCTCCCATTCCCACATTTTGATAGATAAGAGGCTTATTATATCAAAAAAACAATATCCGTTACCAAATAGTTGGATATCAAAATGAAATCCATTATCCCATTTAGCCCAAGCAAACAGCCGGAATGGGTTTGGATCCATTCGCTCATTCCTATTTCCCCCAACCAAACGTCACCTTAGTTAATGAAGTTATTATCAATTAACCTATTTCTATTGTGTATTATTATGTATATTAGTGGGGTTAGTGGATGTCCAAATATTAACACCCACTAAGGCTATTAACACCCACTAAGGATCATGGTGTTAGTGGGTATTAATCCCAAGAAGATGTTACATTTCCATGTCCTATAAATAGGACAATTTCTTGTGAGATTAGACACACCTTTGAAGAATATATCATACAATCTTCTTGTTGTTCTTTTATATTTTTGTTCGAGTTTATAACACGTTATCAGCACGAAGTTTTACCTACTATAGAAGATCCATCGTGGTAAGAATTGTTTTTGTTTTTGTTTTGCAACTCGGAAAAACAAAATAGCACAAAGATACATGAACACATGCACTAGTGCGATATGATTGAACTTAACTGTGATTACTTATCTTTGAAGAATACAAAGAAATTTGTAGCATCCAACTTTAATGTCGATAGAAATTACTCCATGCATTTTCCTCTTTGATTTTGGTAGTTCACAGAAAATGGTCTGGGCTTTGGCAGCATTTTCTGTTTCTCGAGTGTTACATGTTATTCTCTTTTTACCACTGGATTATGTCTATGTTATTGTGATTTGACGCTGTAGTAGCTACCTTCTGTGCTTTATTGTTATTTCCTACATTTTTTCCCCAAAGATTTTAAATTAACTTGGGACATATAGGTGTTTCTATACGACCTAAAAATAATTTTCAGTTTTAGATATGTAGAACACTGAAGGCATAGATGATATTTGAAATATGGCCTATTGGGTCTTTTTCTATGCTTGGTAAACTATTCATTTTGGATATTTGGATTGTGTGGCTGAAATACCAAATATGATTATTTAATGATGGCTGTTTCATGTTGATAATACTTTTTCTTGGTAGATCTTATGATCTATTATTATGCCCGAATCATATAAATCAAACCTGTAGTTTTGATTGGATATATCATCTTCTGATATATTTTCTTTATGTATAAATCAGACCAATGGCGAACATCACAAAATTAGAATTTGCTGCCCTTGATATTTCCGGAAGAAATTACATGGCATGGGTTCTTGATGCTGAAATCCATTTGATGGCTATGAACCTCGGGCATACTATTAAGGATGATGTTGTGGCTAGTGAACAAGATAAGGCTAAAGCCATGATATTCATTCGCCATCATCTCCACGACGGGCTGAAATCCGAATATCTTGGGGTAAAAGAGCCCCGGGAGTTGTGGAAAAATCTGGAGGAACGATATGATCATTATAAAAGTGTTATCCTCCCAAAGGCTCGATATGACTGGTTGCACCTGAGGTTGCAAGATTATAAAACAGTCAATGAATATAATTCTGCTATGTTTTCTATTGTCTCTCAATTGAGGTTGTGTGGAGATAAAGTTACTGATGCTGACATGTTAGAAAAAACATTCACTACTTTTCATGCATCGAATATGCTCCTGCAGCAGCAATACAGGGAACGAAATTTTGAAAAATATTCCCAGCTAATTTCATGTCTCTTAGTTGCTGAACAAAATAATGAACTGTTAATGAAAAACCATACTTCTCACCCGACCGGGTCAAAACCATTCCCTGAAGCGAATGCAACTTTTAATGGTCGTGGTAGAGGACGTGGTCGTAGTCGTGGCCGTGGCCGTGGCCGCGGTAGAGGTCGTGGAAATGGTAGAAGTTTTGCACCATACCACCAGAAGTGGGAAAATAATGAGAAGCCACGTAAAAAAGCAAAAGCTGTAAAAGATGGTGCAAAGGTTAAGCAACATGATGAGACATGTTATCGATGCGGATCTCACGGGCATTGGTCTCGTACTTGCCGTACACCAAAACATTTGGTTGATCTTTATCAGGCATCCCAGAAGGATAAAGGCAAGGGAAAACAAAGTAATTTTGTAGACTTTGGAGACATAGCAGATAATGATGACACAATCCCAAATCATTTTGATGATTTAGATCTTGAAGATTACCTTATGGGCCCGAGTATGGATGGCAATGGAATTCAGTTTGTGGATGATGTTACAAATAACAATGGTCAGGCATAATTATGTAGGATATCTAGTTATTAGTCATGTTTTTTCGGATAAGTTTTCATTTAGTCTGAGCATGTAAGTTTGTTTCAATTTAAACGTATCTATCAGCATAAATAAAATTTCTTTGTCATCTACATTTTCATTTATATATTGATTCTTTGGAATTAAATTTGATTATGAAAATTGGATATATTCTGCTAGACATATATTCAAGATGAATGGTGGGGACATTTGTCTGGTTGACAGTGGAACGACACACACAATTCTTCGTGATCGAAAATATTTTTCGACATTGCAATTGACAAAAGCAAATGTTAGTACAATTTCGGGTACTACATCATTGATTGAGGGCTCTGGAAGAGCAACTATTATACTACCGGGTGGTACACATATATTGATCAATATGGCGTTATTTTCTACCAAGTCGAAACGAAACTTGTTGAGTTTCAAAGACATACGTCTTAATGGTTTTCATATTGAAACCATGAATAAAGGGAATATGGAATTTTTATGTATTACATACGAAGAATCAGGCCAGAAGCTTGTAAAAGAACAATTCCCAATTTTCTCATCTGGATTGTATTATGCGACTATACATCCAATAGAATCTAATATTGTGATGAACCAGAAGTTCAATGATCCAACATTATTCATGTTATGGCATGATCGACTTGGCCATCCGGGATCAGTAATGATGCGTAGAATTGTACAAAACTCACATGGACATCCTTTAAAGAACCAGAAGATTCTTTTACCTCGTGATTGTGTGTGTGTAGCTTGTTCACGAGGAAAATTAATCAAGAGGCCATCTCCAATGAAGGTTCATGTTGAATCTCCTGTGTTTTTACAAAGAATACAAGGAGATATTTGTGGACCTATTGATCCCCATTGTGGACCATTTCGATATTTTATGGTCTTATTGGATGCTTCTTCACGATGGTCTCATGTGAGTTTGCTTTCAACAAGAACAGTAGCATTTGCTAAGCTTCTTGCTCAGATTATACGCTTAAGAGCACAATTTCCGGATTATCCAATTAAATCTATTCGTCTTGATAATGCTGGTGAATTTACTTCCCAAGTTTTTAATGATTATTGCATGTCGATTGGGATTGATGTTGAGCATTCAGTGGCACATGTGCATACTCAAAATGGCCTGGCAGAGTCATTTATAAAACGTTTACAACTGATTGCTAGACCTATGCTATTAAGATCTAATTTACCCATGACAGCTTGGGGACATGCAATTCTGCATGCATCTGCATTAATACGGCTTAGACCCAGTTCATTTCAACCATATTCGCCATTGCAAATGGTATATGGCCAGCAGCCTGATATTTCACACTTAAAGATTTTTGGTTGTGCAATTTATGTTCCGATTGCTCCACCACAACGGACAAAACTGTGTCCTCAGAGACGTCTAGGCATATATGTGGGTTTTGATTCTCCATCTATTGTGAGATATGTTGAGCCCCTGACGGGTGATTTATTTAAGGCAAGATATGTTGATTGTCATTTTGATGAGAAAGTTTTCCCGCCATTAGGGGGAGAGAAAATACCGTTTCCTGAAGAACGGCGAGAAATTACTTGGAACGTTCCTTCACTTTCTCATCTTGACCCACGAACAAATCAATGCGAGCAAGAAGTAAGAAGGATAATTCATTTACAAAATGTTGCAAATCAGTTGCCTGACGCATTTACTGATAGTCAAAAGGTAACAAAATCCCACGTTCCAGCGATGAATACGCCAATTCGTCTTGATGTCTCTGAAAGACATGATAATGGTATACCAAAAGCAAGTCTAAAACGTGGACGCCCTGTCGGTGCAAAAGATAAAAACCCTCGAAAGAGAAGGGTACAAGTTAATGCTCCCGAAGAGAATACTCCAGAAGAAAAACAAGTTGATAAACAAGTTGCTCCTGAAGAAGCAAGTGAACAAAATTTTGAAGAAGTCTCTTTGAATTATGTAAGTTCAGGAGAAAATTGGGATAGACAAAAGGTTATTATTGATCATGTTTTTGCTTATGGTATTGCATGTGAAATTGCGAATGAGGATCCTGAACCGAGATCCATTGAACAATGTCGACAAAGAAATGATTGGCCAAAGTGGAAAGATGCAATCCAAGCGGAACTGAAATCATTAGAAAGTCGCAAAGTATTTGGACCTGTAGTCCAAACCCCCGAAGGGATAAAACCCATTGGATATAAATGGGTATTTGTACGAAAACACAATGAGAAAAATGAGATTGTGAGATACAAGGCACGTCTCGTTGCACAAGGTTTTTCACAAAGACCTGGGTTTGATTATGACGAAACATATTCTCCAGTAATTGATGTCATAACATTACGATATCTAATCAGTCTGGCAGTTGCTAAAAACCTTGATATGCGGTTAATGGATGTGGTTACCGCATATTTATATGGATTTTTAGATAATGATATTTATATGAAGATCCCTGAAGGATTAAAATTGCCTACTACATGTGATCGAAAGGCACATGGATTATACTCAATCAAATTACAGAGATCCTTGTATGGACTAAAACAATCTGGCAGGATGTGGTATAATCGTCTCAGTGAGTATCTCATTAGAGAAGGATATGTAAACAATCCAATTTGTCCATGCGTATTTATCAAAAGATCTGAAAATGGGTTCTCTATAATTGCTGTTTACGTTGATGACTTGAATCTTGTTGGAACTCCTGAAGAGCTAACCAAAACTGCTAATTATCTCATGAAAGAGTTTGAGATGAAAGATCTTGGAAAAACAAAATTTTGTCTCGGCCTGCAGATTGAGCATTTGCCTAATGGAATCTTTCTTCATCAATCTACGTATACAGAGAAGATCTTGAAGAGATTTTATATGGATAAAGCTCACCCATTGAGTAGTCCTATGGTGGTACGATCATTAGATATAAAGAAAGATTCATTCCGACCACCAGAAGATAATGAGGAATTATTAGGTCCAGAAGTACCTTATCTTAGTGCTATTGGTGCTTTAATGTATCTTGCAAATTGCTCAAGACCAGATATAGCATTCTCAGTGAATTTATTGGCGAGATATAGCTCTACACCAACACGAAGACATTGGAATGGTGTCAAGCATATTTTTCGCTATCTTCGGGGAACAATGGATATGGGTTTATTCTATTCAAAGAATTCTGAGTCACAATTGGTGGGATATGCTGATGCGGGCTATCTATCTGACCCGCATAAGGGAAGATCACAGAGTGGATATGTTTTTACTTGTGGAGGTACTGCTATATCATGGAGATCAGTGAAGCAGACGTTAACAGCCACATCTTCCAACCATTCTGAGATTTTAGCATTACATGAAGCGAGTCGTGAATGTGTATGGTTAAGGTCGATGATTCAACATATTCAAGAATCATGTGGATTATCATCACTAAGGAAGACTCCGACGATTTTGTTTGAAGATAACGCTGCATGTATTGCTCAAATTAAGAATGGCTATATCAAAGGAGACAGAACGAAGCATATATCGCCAAAATTTTTCTACACTCATGATCTAGAGAAGAATGGCGACATTGATATCCAGCAGATACAATCAAACAAGAATTTTGCTGATTTGTTCACCAAAGCTCTACCAGCAACTACATTTAGAAAGATGGTCTACAACATTGGAATGTGTCAACTGAAAGACCTTTTGCCAGCATCAGGGGGAGTGTAATTACTATACACACTGTACTCTTTTTCCTTCGTCCAAGTTTTTATCCCACAGGGTTTTTCTTGGCAAGGTTTTAATGAGGCAGTGTATCACACTTACCAATTTTATGAATGTGTACTCTTTTTCCTTCGACCAAGTTTTTATCCCACTGGGTTTTTCTTGGCAAGGTTTTAACGAGGCATATTCTATAAAATTTGGACATCCAAGGGGGAGTATTGTGTATTATTATGTATATTAGTGGGGTTAGTGGATGTCCAAATATTAACACCCACTAAGGCTATTAACACCCACTAAGGATCATGGTGTTAGTGGGTATTAATCCCAAGAAGATGTTACATTTCCATGTCCTATAAATAGGACAATTTCTTGTGAGATTAGACACACCTTTGAAGAATATATCATACAATCTTCTTGTTGTTCTTTTATATTTTTGTTCGAGTTTATAACAATTTCTTTATTTTCAGAATTTTTACTTATTATTGAAATTACCTTTTAGTTAATAAAGTTATTATCAATAAACCTATTGCTTTATTCTCTTTTTTGTCTAATGTCTCCACTAATACGGACTGGCGGGCGTCCGCAGAATGAAATTACCTTTTAGAAGTTATTATCAATAAACTTATTTCTTTATTCTCTTTTTTTTCCAATACAACAACATTACTTCATTGTTTTTCGATGACCCATAATGAAAATTATGTGTCGATCAACTGATACTTTACAATGTTTCTACTAATATGTACTGCACGAATGTCCGCATACTCTGACTTATATTCAAAGATAAGGTCTGATCTTATCAATTTCCAAAACAAATTGGAAAGATTTATCCATAATAAAATCCAAGTTCTCAACTTTGAGATTGAAGTATTGTTTATGTGACTCTTATCCAGTTCAGACTTTAGTGACAGTTAGTGATAGTTTTTGCTGTTGTTAGGATATACTGGATACCTGTGGTTGTCAACCATTATTATTTGCCTCATGCTTATTTCATTATTATCTATTGCTCATTGCTGATCCATTGTTGTTTACAAAGAAAACTAATTTAATGAGCTTATGATCGAAAATGGACTTTTTTGGGACATTTTAAAGGAAATTAAAGTGGAATTGGGTAACAGTATTCTACTCTTTCTCAATGTATACAACAACAACAATTATACCCAGTATATCCCAACGACAGCAAAAGTTATCGCTAGGGTCTGGAGAGGGTGAGCGGTAGGCGAACAATACCTCCATTTCAGGTGATAGAGAGTTTGCTTCCAGTGAGACCCCCGACTCTATATGTACCTGCAGAATTAGCACAATAATAGGAATATGTACTAGTGAAGGGATGTTATTAAACATAAATGGGAATCTCCCGATAATAAAATATTCATAACAGTAGATATGCACAAATAGTTGAAAGACAAATACCGGAGAAAAAAGTGCAAAGTCAACCTACAGTGTAAATACTATCTAATCCTCTAGGGCGCCCCTATATACTGTCTACCATTCCTTAACCTTAATCATCTGCCTCCATGAACTCATATCATGGACCATGTCCTCAGAGAGGTGCAACTCTAATAAATCATGCCTAATATGCTCATCCCACTTTAGTTTGGGCCTGCTTTTACTCCTCTTCCCTTCTACATTGAGGCTTTCAATTGCTCTGACAGACGCCGTTGTGTGTCTCCTCTTGACATTCCCAAACCATCTAAGTCTTCCTTCTCTTATCCTATCTGCTATACTAGCCACCCCTAACCTTTCTCTGTATACCTCATTTCCTATCCTGTCTAGCCTTGTATGCCCACACATCCACCTCAGCATTCTCATCTCTGCCACTTCCATCTTCTGTGTCTGTGTCTTCTTGATAGCCCAGCAGTCTGTTCTATATAACAATGCTGGCCGCACTGCCACCCTATAAAATTTTTCCTTTAATTTAGTCGAAAAATTCTTGTCAGACAGACATGTATGAAGTGTGTAAATTTTTTATGCTACTTGGTTTTGGGAAGCATTCTTTTGTGGCGGTATTCAATGATGCAGTTGTTTTTGGTGAAACAAATTTAAAATTTCTTTTCGATCGAATACGTCATTGGGCTGATCCATTGCTTCCATCTTCTCCAACTTTCAAGCCAATTCTCCCTCACAGTTATCTTTTCCCAGCTGGTAGAGTCTGCAACCTTTTGAACCCAGGTTCATGCATGTGGACCAGAGGTATCTGGGCAGAATGCTAGTAGTTTATGGAATCGTATTTGGCCGGTTGATCTGGCTCCGGAGCTATAGCATATTTATTTGGAGACTGGCTTCAAACTCTTTGACTTCTGGAATAAATCTACTATGGCAGGGGATCTCGAATGGAGTTTTCACCTTCAATTTTGTGAGAATATCCGCTAACTAATATTCGGAGGGCTCAAACGAAATTCTCACAATTCCATTTTCAATTTTTTCTTTGATAAAGTGTCGGTATACTTCAACATGCTTTGTTCAATTGTGCTAAACCAGATTCTTAGAAATATTAATAGATGCTTTGTTATCACACATCAATCACGTCGGAAGCGCTGGTGGAAAACCAATCTCACTCCTCAACTTCTGTATCTAAAGAACTTCCATTATTCCCTTGACAATGCCTCTGAACTCTGCTTCAACACTTGATAACTACCTTCTGTCATTTGCTTCGACAAGTCACCAGGTCCAACTAAAGCACAGTATCCTGAGATGGATCACCTATCATCCGGATTTCCTATCCAGTCAGCGTCAATGAATACCTCAACATCTAGATGCCCACGTCTGTCAAGCACAATGCCTTTACCTAGCGTGCCTTTTAGGTACCGTCCTATCCTCATCATAGCTTCTGTGTGTTCTTTCTGAGGTCGATACATAAACTGACTTATGACCCCCACTTCATATGCGATATCTGGTCTCGTGTGTGATAAATACATCAGCTTCCCTACTAGCCAATGGTATTATTCTCTGTCAGTTGGCGTATCGTCTTCAACTATATGGAGTCGATGATTTACTACCATCAAAGTGTCACTAGGCTTGCAGTCACCATGCCAACTTCAATGAGTAAGCCCGATACATAGTTTTGCTGAGAGATGTACATTACTCTTCTTGAACGACGTACTTCGATCCCGAGAAAGTATTTCAAGCCACCCAAATCTTTCATCTCAAATTCTCTGAATAGATTTGTCTGAAGGCGGGTAATCCCTTCGTCGTCATCTCCTATTATAATCATATCATCCACATAAATTATCAGACAGGTTACCTTCTTCCCCCGTTTCTTAAAGAATAGTGCATGGTCTGCATTACGAATACAAAGCAAGGTTTGTTGCTATTGATTATTCAGAGACCTTCTCTTATGTGGAAAAAATTGATACCATTAGAGTACTTTTTTCGATCGCAGTGAATAGAGACTGGCCGCTCCTTCATTTTGATGTGAAAATACTTTCTTATACGGAGTCTTGAAAGAGAAACTATATATGGAAGCCTCGCCAGGTTTCTCTGTATAGTTCAAAAAAGGTGAAGTATGTCGGCTCAGAAAAGCCCTTTGTGCACTTAAGGGATCTCTGTGTACCTGGTTGAGACAATTTACCATGGCTATGAAAAAGTATGGGTACAAACACAGTAATGCATACCATACACTATTCTTCAAGAAACGGAGAAAAAAGCTAACATGCCTGATAATTTATGTGAATGACATGATTATAACATGAGACGACGACGAATAGATTACCCGTATTAAACAAATCTATTCAGAGATTTGAGATGAAAGATTTGAGTGGTTTGAAATATTTTTTCCGGATTGAAGTACTTCATTCAAGAAGACGATTTACATCTCTCAGAGAAAGTATGTATTGAACTTACTCAGTGAAGTTGGCATGGTCGACTGCAAGCTTAGTGACATTTCGATGGTGGCAAATCATCGACTCTAGATAGTTGAAGACGGTACACCAGCCGACAAGGAACAATACCAGAGGCTAGTATTGAAGCTGATATATTTATCACACACGAATGAAGTAGAGGTCGTGAGTCATTTTATGCATCGACCTCCGAAAGAATACATGGAAACTGTGACGAAGATAATGTAGTACCTAAAAGGCACGCCAGTTCAAGTACTCATGTAAAGTTGTGTCGGGCTTTTCATTTCCCAGCAAGCTAATAAAATCCATATCGAGAAAAATTAGAGAAACTCATTGCTCTATTTATCTTTGTATTAAAAGTTGCAGCCTCAAACCCTAAAACATTTGTACTCTTTTCTAGCCACTTGATACATGTATCCTAGTTAGTATGTTGTTGTATGTAACACGTGATTATTTAATAATGAAAAGTCTTAGGCCTTACGATGTCGGTTCGTACATAGATCTTTTAATACGAATATTGGTGTAAATTGTGAGATGTGTTTGAATTATGTAAGACGTGATTATTTATGGCTTCAAGTGTGCGTGTATGTGTTTTTTTGGTTCAAGAATTTAAGGACCACAATTATGGAAAGAGAACATGATGTTTTGAGAATTCTAGATGAATGGTCTCAATCTTGAATTGGGTACAACGGATTTTGCAGCCTAAATTAATTGTTCTTATAACAACCTCCAATAGAAAACAAAAAGGTATATATCCCTATGTGTTCCAACAGAATTGGAAGCTTTGATATTAATTGCAGCCACAAAAGGTTGATTCATTTGTTTAATATCAACAACCATACCTGCAAATGGAGTCCCTAGGGAGGGAGGCAATGACCAATCTCTCATGGGGATAAGATTTGGGATGAGATCACCTCATCCATTTTCTCCTCGCCGCACGTATCACCGCGCGACACGTGACATCAGGAGTGGGTGGTGAGGCTAGATGAAGGTGACCCGCATTTAGCCTCACCACCCACCTCTACTGTCACGTGTCGCGCGGTGACGCGTGTGGTGAAGGATTTGGGGTGAGGGGATCCTAACCCATAAGATTTAGTATGGTCCCTAGCAAGATATTAGCATTTCATAATTAATCATTAGCAAAATAGTGTCGAAACTCACTAGTTAATTACGTGGATAGTTTTACTTGACCCTTTCTTTAATTTTCTAATTTGATTTTTTAGTTACCAGCTTACTGTTACTAGAGGATGCTAATTATTTGTTAATTAACAGGTTGGTAGCGGAAAATGGGGTGGGATTCCCTAACCCCCACTTTCGTCATCCCCTTTGTGACCGTGCGACACGTAGCAAGTGGAGTGGTGAGGCTAGATGAGGGTCACCCGCATCTAGCCTCACCACCCCCTTGCTGCCACATGTTGCGCGGTCACGCGTCACCGCACCACCGGACGGTCAGGAGATCCTATCCCGCGGAAAATGTCCTATTATTACGATGAAAAAGCGGTATGCACCATTACCGCATCACACTTGTATATGGATGTGGTCGCTCATAGTTCTTTCAGTTTTTGATTTACCACAATTAATGAAAAAATGACAAAAACGTATCATATCGTATCATTAACCATTGATTAAAAAATTGAAAAATCTCTGGTTTCACTTTTGAAGGATAGTCATCAACAGTAAGCTGGTAACTAAATTATAAAGAATCAACCACAATAACAGTATTTATCCCAACAATAGCAAAAGCTATTGCTAGGGTCTGGGAGGGTGAGAGGCAGGCGAATAATACATCCATCCCCAAAAGATAAAGATTTCGGTTCCGGCAAGACCTCTACCTCTATATATATCTGCATAGACACATATCATCATCATCATCCGTACCCAGTATATCCCAACGACAGCAAAAGCTATCGTTAGGGTCTGGAGAGGGTAAATGGTAGGCAGACAATACCTCTATCCCTAGAGATAGATAGTCGGCTTCTAGTGAGACCCCCGACTCTATGCGTACATGCATAAATGACAATAATAGAGATATGATGTGCTAGTGTGTTAGTGAGGGAATTCAAAAAATATACAGAAGATGCTTTCGATATTAAAATACACATAACGTATATATATACACGTAATACGAAACAACTGCATAGACACATAATGAACGATAAATAACGCAAGACAAAGAAAAACACGAAAAATGCAAAGTCAACCGAACAAAATTTAAAATCAAATTGTCAAAAACTTTTAGCATATTTTTTTTTATAGATGACCTTAGATGATGTTATAACTATTTTCACAAAATAGTATGTGAACATTAACAATTTAGTCGTTGATGACGGTTCCTAAACCACACATTTGACTGTTACAATATTTTTATAATGGATGAAATAATCAATTTGACTAAACCCTACTTTACTGCAACCGACCGCTTAGCATGGTTCGTAATGGCTTACCCGGCACTAAAATATCACTAGTTATGCTTTATTTAAACTAAAACACGTCGCACTACCTATTACAACCAATCTAGGCAATTAAATTTCCAAGACATGGCCAAAAAAAGAGGTAACAAGAACCTCCAGATGCATTTTTGCATGATCAACCATTTCTGACAACTCTATAAATAGCAAGAGGGTGGATGAAGCTTCTCCAGTCGTATATTTGTATATAACACAGTGCACTAGACTTCCACGTTCACGTAGAGTTTGAGGAAAAAACCAGATCTTTTAGAGATGTAATGTACGCAGCCTTATCATACACTTTATCCACGAGAGAATAAGATGTGCATTATTCGCGAGTCATTACATCCAAATCGAGCAAACACCCATAATGTTTGATCTAAAAGTAACAACATCCAAAATCAATACCCAATTAATTAACAAATATGCAACCCCTTCTTAAGCATACTCATCCAACTAATCATTAGGGTTCTTCACATAAGGTCGACTGCAGCCGTTGAATCAAACTCATATATCGAACACGATCTGACCATTCACATACTGTAGAACAGTTCCACCGCAATCATCAAACTTCAATAACATTATCGAGCCAAATCATGAAGCAACTGTGCTCCTATCAAATTCCCATATGGCAAATTTTGGCCATCATTTTCCATTAGAGAGTACTGCATAGGCGAGCAATCATCAATATGCTCTCTTGAATAAAAAAGCGAACTTTGAGACTCCTGTTGTAAACCAAGTGTCAAAGATACACTGCCAGCGCCACCATTTTCACCACCGCCGCCATTTCCTCCGGCGTAGTTGTGGTGGTTGTATGATGAGAAGTCCAACTCTATGGTGCCAAACGAATCAGAGACTTTCTCATAACCATTCCGCTGATGTGACATATTTCCAACTTGATGCTGATGATGATCATCCTGATGGCTTTTGTTACTGTCAAGCTTTTCAGGGTTGTTTATGATGGAGGAAAGACATTCGGAATCTATTCGAACAAGTTGCTCGTGTGTTGGCTTCTGGTCCTCCAAATTTTCCTGAGAATTCTGATTCTTTGAGCTTTCATTTTCATCAAATGCTTTAGCTTCAACTGGTAATCGAATGTTCTCTTCCTCCTTTGCTTCTTCTGTATACATTTCTTCTACCATTGGCTTCCAAAGCCTCACCCTCGCGTTTATGAACCAATTGGACACCTGAAGATTGATTTCTTCTAGGTTCAGTATACTGATCAATCATATGTATATAGATGATTTATACTTTTCCTTTTTATTATGGGTCATCGGAAACAACATCTGTATGTTTCTAATACATAGATATGGTTGCATACATATGATCCTCCCATACCCGTCATAGACGGGAGCCTCGATCTAAGGCAATAGGGGTAATGTTGTTGTTGTATACTTTTCCTTTTTAAGATGTAAAAACATTGTCGATTATTAGAAATGCAAGACAACAACATTACCCATTGCCTTAGAGGCTCCCGCCTATGGCGGGGTATGAGGAGACGGATGTACGCAACCATACCCTTGTGTTAAAAACACACAGAGGTTGTTTCCCTATGACCCATAATGAAATTGCGTCAAGTTGTATCGATCAACTGCTACTTCACAATACAAGAATTGCAGCTAATTTAGTGAGTCATTTTGCTCTATTCTATCATATTCCAAAGTCAATGAAGAGTATGTCCCTGACTCCATTGGAAATGGAAACATATAAAAGTGACTAATGATTATCACACAAGATAATTTCTTAGTACTTGTCACTAGAGGAATGAGATGTAACATGGATGTTCATATATTTGTATATTAGATATTGATGGACATGCATGTTAAAGACAAATATATTTTCTCTATCGTGCAATAAAAATTTTATTGGCTTAAGAATAGATCAACTGATAATTAGAGAAAGAAAACACCTGACTTCTGGAGAGACCCGTTTGGCGTGCCAAAATGTGTTTATCCACATCACTTGGATATCTGCCAAAGAATAAATCGCATAAATTGTATTGTCCCTATTAACTATGAGATAGTAATTTAATCGTATTATCATGATAAAAGAAAACTTTCAATTTCCAATAGATTTAAAGAGATGTTTTTTTTGAATTTGAAATATGATAGAATAAATCAAAATGACTCAATAAGTTGACTCCACTTCTTATAATTTTTATTATGGATCATCAGGAAACAACCTCTGTGTGTTTCTACACATTAGTATGATTGCCTACATCCGACCTTCCATACCCCGTTATAGGGGAGCCTATAACGCAATAGGGTAATGTTGTTGTTGTATAAGAGAAGAGAGAGAAAGAGAATTAACGGGTGTAAGAAGTGTTCGAAGAGCCAAGAGCGAAGAACAGAAATCGCCCTCTCAGGCAACCCGCGTTGAGGTCTCCATGGATGACTTCCCATTAAACTCATCTGCTGAAAAGCTCTGTGTTGTCTCAAGCTTTGATCAAGAATTCTCAGCCTAGGTGTCTCTCCTCTTGTACTTCCTGGAGCAGCTGAATCTTTCTCCCCTAGTGCCTTTTTAGTGGCCTTTAACTGATCAACAATTCCATCTCTCAAGCATCTAAAATGCCTTGACATGGCCTTTGATGCTAAGGCTGAATAAACCGTCGCCGCGCCGTTTCCTGCAACTGCTTCAAATGATGATACCACTGCCTTCATTTGATTGCAGTAATGCCTGTACCTCCTGTCCACCTAGTACATGCACAAAACAAAGTTGTCAAAAAAAAAAAAGTAACATAAACGAAAAATCAATAATGATTTTATTCTATTCATTTGATTTAATGGTTTCATTGATTTTTTCACTTTTCTTTAACTTTGCAATATAATGGAATAAAACAAAATGACTCACTAAATTGAGTGTGCTTATTATTTTGTGAGCTACCAGTTGATCGATATAACTTGACGCATCATTATAGGTCATCGGGAAACAACCTCTATGTGTTTCTAATACACGGATATGATTGCGTACATCCGACCCTCTATACCTGCTATAGGCGGGAGCCTCTAAAACAATGGGTAATGTTGGTGTTGTGTAGTGATTTTTGCACTATTTGATTATTCAAATTTCCTATCTAGCCGTTCAAAACTGAATCATTCAGATGAATGAATCAGAGGATTGCAAGAATGAAAATTGAAGTTACACACTTCTGTCCACGTGTCATTATAGGGAGCACTTCATGTTGGCAAAGCCAATGATTTTTTATCTTGTAACAGTTGGAGACAGTCTTTTATCTTTCTGGAAGACTGATATCATCGAAGAAAAAGCGCGTTATGATAAACAAAGACTGATTCTATTCTTGTTGGTAAAAGGTTGAACCCAACCCAAATGGCCCTTACTGTCTCATTCTCAAGAAGCTGAAGCTGCACGGAGGATGTAAATCAGGAGTCCAGCCGTCTCTTAGATTGGGTGAGATCTTACACAGTTATCCACACAAGGTGTCTCCCACAAATCAGGCCTTTGGCCTGTCAGCAGAGGAACACCCACACTGTGGGTGTCTTTGGATACGAACTCATGACCTATTGTTAGCAATTCCCAACCTGAATACCAACTTAACTAATCTCCTGAGGGCTGAGGGCAAGACTGATTCTATTCTATTGTACCATTAGATCGTATAGAAAAATGTCCGTTAGTTAAGTTTTTATAAGATTCAAAGGTTAAAAAAGACAAAAATATAGTTTAGCATGTAGACCTAAAGAACTAAACTTGAAAGAATGTTCAACGGACTTGACGTTTGTACTTCGTAGTTGTCTAGCTACCATCCCCACACCCACCCCCACTCCTCGGAAGAAGATGAGGAAAGTGAAGACAACTAAAACAAATAAGATTGCAAATTACCTCTTCAAGCATTAGAACAAGCTTTGTTTTCCTTTTCTGCAATTCCGAATGGTCAAGAGAATACAAAGATTGCAAAGATGCATTCTCTTGTTCTTGCAATTGATTAATGTTCTTCTGATGCTTTAACTTATGAGTAAGATCCGTTGGCTTTGCTCCCAAACTACAGAACTCATTCAGGAGCTCCTGAGCAGGAGCTAAGTACTTAAAACTTCTTATCTGAGGAACACTTTGATCATGATCGAGATTTTGAACACTTTTTCCCAAAACCCCATCTTGCATCATGTGTTGCAAATCTCTTGGATTATTTGGTTGTCTTAACTCAAAGGATTGCAAACCTTTTCTTGAAGGATAAGAGGAACCTAAAGAGAGAGAAAGCCCTTGACTAGGCCTTTGATTTCCTTCACAAGCAAACATACATCTCAAAGATGGATGATCATCATCAATCATCACTCTATCATCATTATGCCAATAACTACTTCCATCTTGACCAATAGAAAAATCTTGGTGATAGAATTGATCATTTCCTTCATTGATGTTCTTTGAAGATGATGCTTCAACATCTTGAATATGGGACTTCACAAAGAATTCTTTCCACTCAACTGAGTTGCTATCTGGATGATGATGATGATGATGTAATAAATTCTTTGGCAGAAACCCTATTAGTTCTGTCCCTGAATTCATGCCATAGATCTCATGAGGATTATTAGAATCATAGCTTTGAAACTGCTGGTTAGAATCAAAGCCATAGATCCCATTATATAGAACTGTCTTTGTCCTTTCTTCACCGCCTGAATGATGAGCCATACACATCACCTGATGATGATCAAAAAACCTGTCCTTGCTAAAACAGATTCAATCCTTTTCCACTTTCTTGAGTATAAAAACTAAGAACTGAAGAGAAAGAACAAAACATGGGCATTATGGCTATGTTTTTTGGGTGTTTGAGTATTCTTGGAGTTGGGGTTTGGGTGGGGTGAAGAGTGGGCAGGAAGCAAGAAGCTTTTTGTGTGTTTTTTCTCTACTTTTTCTTGGCTAAGTAATGCAACAGGGGCTGGTGTTTTATGAAAGTATAACCTAGGAAGGAAGAAACTAATATGCCCTCAGAAGCAGGAGATCTGATAGGGGAGTAAGTGGTGGGTGGGGGGAGGTCCCGGGGAGGTGGTGTAGCTTTGATGATTGATGATGACCTTCCAAGCAATATTTATCATTTGATCAAAAAGCCAATGAAGAAGAGTGTGGATTATATTCGAGTGTTATTAGTTCGAGGCCTCGTTTGTGGAAGACACTTTGTGTGGGTTACTGCATAAGTCCTCATCATCCAACCTAAGAGGCAGTTGGTCTCTTGATTTACGTACTCTACCATGCTCCTTAAACCTGTGGTAGTAGAGGCCCTCATGACTAGAGAATGACCTTTTGCTCCAAGAGTGTGGATTATATTGACTATGTTATCATGTGAATACATATACATACGTACACATATACCCAAGAAATCCCAAAAATATTACCACCAATTATTGAGCCAACAATTAAATATAGTTAGGACTGTTTGATTCGAAAATGTTAAAAACTGCAAAGAGTTGAGACAGAAACCATAAAGATGAGAAGATAATTATGAATCATTGTCCTAACACTGCCAGGTGCACATCTTACAAGTCGCCACATGAAAGAGATTTCTTGGCCTCGCCTTTTGCCAAAAGCTTGGCTAATCAGACTAATTTTGAACTTTTCAGACAAATTATATCATACATATTTATGGCTCACACAGAAAACCTGATCTTCTACTTATTGTCTTACTCTTTTGCAAAGGGACCATTACCTTTACAAGTAGTCAAAGCTTTTGGAATTCACTTTACATTGTTAATATGTAGCAACACCTCAACAATTTGTTATAGGTAATAATATAAAGATAAATAAAAGAAAAGTTTCATATAACTTAACCAATGAAATATTTCTGAAGCAACTTTTGTTACTTGTTCATTAACTATTGTAATATTTTACTAAACGGGGAGATCTTCCCTCCTTTTATTTTAGCAGCTTACCCCTCTCCGGCGACAACAGAGGAAGCAACCCGCACGTTTGTGTCTCTGTATTACCGCGGCTGCTAGCACAGAGTTAATCAATGATTATCAAGATTTCAGAGGTTTTAGGATCCAGAAAATTATTGAAAAAATCATAAAATTTTAGAATCTTAGAACCGTTCATATTCAACATGTATGTATATTTTTTTCGGCCAATCATTAGCTTATCATTTTATTCCTTGTTTTAGACTACAAGTTACTCTACAAATAACATAAAATTTTTATATGATCAAACATTTTGCCTCGGTATTCATTTTTCATTATAACAAGCACAATTATTACATTTAATACATATTCATAGTATGATGATTAATTTCAGAAAATGGAAGAGTATATAAAGAAAGGAATTTAAGCCATCTAACAAATTAAGTGCTGAAGTTAGCTGCAGGGAAGAAATATGTCATTGCCCTTGGTAAATATTAAATAATAGCTGAATCCACAAGGACCACATTAAGCAAAATACTGCTGAAGAGGGTAAAATCTCTTGGTACATGGAAGTTGGGACCATAGACTATAAGTACCCTAAAATTTTAGAATTAATCATTCAGACTATTGATTTCCATGATTATAGTGGTGCAATAACAGAAAAAAAATATTAAAAAAAAGTCATACAAAGGAAACCAGTACCCACTAGTTACAACGTTCCCGGTATATTAGAATACCGCGTTTACGCAGGGCTTAAAGGGGGGCTAGATCGCTTCGCAATCTGATATATACAACATTGTTTTACACTTTATGGAAGAGTCTGTTTTTGCAGTTTGAACACGTAACGTCAATGTCACAATACAGTTGGGCTTATTGTGGATAGGTGGAGAATGGAGTGGGAGTGATGTTATGGTACGAATCTACGAAACTGAGCAAAGTTAGAGTTTGGTACGCAGGCTTTCTCAGATGAATTTTACTCGGGATAGAATCCCCTCAATGCAAATGGATGTGCGGTGACGCGTGACCGCACGACACGTGATAGCAAGGGGGGTGGTGAGGCTAGATGAGGGTCACCCGCATCTAGCCTCACCATCCCTCTTTGTTGCCACGTGTCACATAGTCACAAAGTAGGTGAGGAAAGTGGGGTTAAGAGATCCCAACCCATTTTACTCTGCTCGTCTGTGTGGGGCTCATTTTCTCTATTATTCAATGCAACTCTGCACGTTTTCAGACACAAACTCAACAGGATTTTACATCCTAATATTTTCAAACCGCAAAATATTCTTTGTTTTTTTTTTAAAAAAAAAAAGGAAAAGTTTGAACCACAACTCCAGAGATCTCAACTGTCCTGCCCAAGAAATCTATCTTCCTGGAATATATAAATTGAGAAATATATTCTTTATCAAAAGGTTGTATCCAATCATTAAGGATTTCTATCACCTCCCGTTCCAGATATAAATCGGAAAACTGATAAACCCAACTAATAAGTATCTCTGTCACCACCGGTCCCACAGAAAGTATCCGAAAGGATTCGAACTCTCAATCTCCCTCTTTAAGTTGATTACCCATTGCCTGTTTTATACCATTGGGACCTATATTCTTTATCATAATTACAGAAGGTTGACAAAACACAATCATCATTCCATTGTCTTTCCAAGGTAAATATTTTTATATACACGGGCTCTATCCAATCAACTATGCCCTTGGGGGTATCTCAAAATGTTAATCCTTCGATTCCAAAATATTATTATAATTAATTTTTTAAATATTTATAATATTACAATTTAAAAAAATCAAGTATGATAATATTTTTTAGACATAAGGAGTACTAGAAGATAGACTTGTGGGACGCTAGTGTTTATTTGTGATGAATCTTAAAAAAAAAAACTAAATTGAATAGAATGTATTTCATCCACTTAACTAGATATGATGTATGATACATTTTTCTGGTACCTTTTGTGTGCAATTTAGTTCTCATACATTTTATTATCATGTAAAATGTTCTTTTAAGCAGTGAGATTGATATATTTCATCGAAAATATTATGAAATATCATATTGTAGACATGTCAGATGTGGTTGTGGAGGAAAAAC